>JAJIBD010007520.1:0-101665 GCA_021461705.1 Cryptotis parvus | reverse complement strand
AGCTGTGTGGGCAGGCAGACTTCAGCAAAATGAGGATGAGTAATTCAGATGTGAGCCACCAAATGTACACAGCTCCAAAATGGCTCGGACCCTGGCAGAGTACAACATAGCTCCTAGGGTTAGCAAACATGTGGGTGGGTGGCTGTTCCGGCCAGACTTGGAGCAGGCATAGGGCCCCCCCCCCATCCCTCCACCTCCATGTCCCAGCGGGCATGGCTATGGGCCCACAGTCACAATAACCAGCAGGGCCGGACAGAGACAGACCAGACCCACAGGTGCACCCGTGCGTGGTCACTCAGCGGCCGCGCAACAAGGTTAGATAATAAGGTTAGGACCAGGTCCTTCCCAGGATCTTTCACATTTATACACTATAATAATCACTGTAGTTCCAACAAACTGGGGAGGCTGATGGGAAATGGGGAATTATAATGTCACAGTAGAACTCACCATTGAATATACACATAGACTTACATCATAAACCATAAGTATCTGTAGGGCAAGACACAATGTAAGAGAAGAGACAGAGAGATACAGAGAAAGAGAAAGAAAAGGTGCCTGCTATAGGGGCAGGCTGTGGTTGGGGTGGGAGGGAGTGAGGGGACATTGGTGGCGGGAATGGGGCATTGGTGGAGGGATGGGTGCTGGAACACTGTATGACAGAGACCCAATTATGAACATCTTTGTAATTGTATATATCACGGTGATATAATAAAAAATTTTAAAAAATGTATACAACTCCAAAAGTCTCTTTTAGAAGAATGCTGTAAGACAAAAATATTACTGACCCAAATATGCATCAAGAAACATAGCAAGGTTAACCAGACATAAGGTTAAATGTATTGTGATTTCCAACTCGAGGACAGAAAGAATCCCAGTGGAATGTCAACCAATTGGAGCCAGCTTCCGTGACACACGAAGCAAGTGTCCTGAGACAAAACTGACTGGCAATGAGGGCACCAGCTCAACGACGATGGCCAAACACCAGCTATTTGCCAGGCTTCCGAGTAAAATAAAGAATTGGAAGGAATTCTAGCAGTGTTATTTTTAAAGGATAAATATCAAATTTGAATAATAACCTGTAATGATCTATTTTTGGTTGGCAGGGCTTCCCAAACCTAATATAAATATTTTTGAAGTATTGGAATTGCATGGCTTTATTGGCAGAAATGGGAAGAATTAATCTATATTTCTGGATTGGTACCTGGATCCTCCAGAAGGCTCAGCAGCCAACCCAGGAGGGTCCTGGCCTATACGCCACAAACACTGCCAGTTAGGATGTCCTTCTCTGTTGGGGCCGATGGGGTCCCAACAATACTGGGGTCTGTCGGATTCCCTGGTCACGCTTGGGGGCTGATGACCAAAGGCCACGAGTCCAGCTTAGATAACGCTAAAGCCTTTTTCTTTACCAACTTCCCTCCGCACCAACAGTTACATACTCTCCACCACCACACCAGCCGACAGTCACACAGAGGAGTGCTCCCCACACAGGAAGGTCTCTCTAGACCAAGTGCTCTGTCTCCCCCACCCTGCCAGAGCTTCAAAAGCCTCCCCTGGGGGCAGAGCCTAACCCAGTCAAAACTGACTTCTTTACCAGTACAAATCCCCAGGGGCCTGACCTAAGAGATGCTAATGTAGAGTACCTTTTCTCCTCCCAATCTAGTTTTCTTATGTAAACCACACACACACACACACACACACACACACACACACACACACACACACACACACGGGGGGGGGAGGGAGGGGATTATGTCATATAATCCAAACTATGTTCCCCATATCGGTTGATCATCTCTTCCAACCCCTCAAGGTCCTGACTCCATGAACAGAAAGACTTGCTCTGCCCCAGGGCATTTAGGGCACTTCTTAAGTCTTTTGCTCTGCTTCATGCTGGAGGGGGGGGTGCTATTCAGGTCCTGTTGTGACCTATGCTTTGATCTTTTGGGTCAGAGCAGGGTTTATTCTAAGAGTCCCATTTCATAGCTAGGGTGGCTCTCTTCCTGGTACCATCCAGTCCCTTGTAGAGGACCGGGGTGTGAGGTATCAGATCCGATCTAAATGGTACTGGGGCTTATAGTTAGAAAATATGACAGGATGTCCAGGAGCCATCAATTCAGAGTCAAACTGACTCACAAGTACCTGCCCCCACACTCCTTTGGGGTTTACACAAGAAAGAAATCTCTTTGGCCTAAACCTTTGGCCTACGGACATGCAAATGGATTACAGAAGAACAATTTGTGATCAGTCATGAAAAAAAATCCAGGGTTCCTGGGTGGGGTGTCACCCAACACTTCCCCTTGTCTACAACCTTCTGTCTGTCTGTCTGTCCTGACTCCTGGGGACCTGAAGAAGCTGGGCGTCACACTCATCCCTCATGCCTCTGACCTCTTCTGTCCCCTTGCTAGGGCCTTGAGTGGCACCTACAGGAAGTCGGGAGTGGCACGTGCACAGAGGGACAAGGAGCAGAAGTTGCTCCTGTCTTAAGTCATACGAGTTTTCTTTATAAAAGAGACATGCTAGTCTCTATAGTATATGACACCTCTTTTTACGTCTGTCCCCATCAGAGACCGTCTTGAGGCCTGTCCCTACTTTCTCCCCTCCTGTCCCTTAGCATTGCCACCAACTACGGCCTCTCACCCAACTGGCGGTCTCACTACTGTGGCCCCAAAGTGTCCGTGTAGCCAGCAGGGCTCTGGGTCACTAACAGAGATGAACAGAGACAGCTTCTCTCTAGAAGAAGCCATTTCTGTCCATAAAGTATTCTTTCCTTTTGCCTCAGAAATGACATTCTCTTCTCTTCATCTTCTGTCTTTATTTTTACCATGGCTCCTTACCTTCTCATTCTCTGAATTCAATGCCTTTCTTAATTAAAAAAAATCTAAAATGTAGGTATATTGTAAAAAGTCAAGCCACACAAATATTTGTAGAAAATGCTTTTCCACCCTCACTTTTCAAGGTGTCGTTTCAAATGGATTTTTCCCATGAGCAGAAAAACACACACACACACACACACACACACTGCATATAAACAGTGCTTTAACCTTCTGCTTTGTTCTCCCCTAATGGAATCATTTTCTAAAAATCATTTCTACCAATTGTTTCTTAAAATAGCCACATAATATTCCAAGGCACAGGTTTATTTTTTATTAAAGTATTCTCCTAGCAACGGGCATTTGATTGCTTGTTGTTCTTAGCCACTGATAGTGCTATAATAAATATTCTCCGTGTGTGTGTGTGTGTGTGTGTGTGTGTGTGTGTGCGTGTGTGTGTCCTGTTTACTGGTAGAACTTATATTTCTAAATTGATACCAAAATCTGAGCTCCTGAGATGAAAGGTTAAAACACTTTATATTCTAATAGAGCCTGGGAGACTGCTCCTAGACTTTCTGCAGTGAGTCCCTGCGAATGAGTGAGTCACATCAACGGGCAGAGGCCTCCGTCCTTCCGGGGCCCAGCACTGCCGTTGTCACTTGTTTCAATTTAATGTTCCTGCTTTGATGGCTGGAAAGTGGCATCTCCATCTGAGTTCAACAAATGAATTCCAGCAACTTTTCACTTGGTCGCAAGTCATTTACTTTTATTTTTTTGAAAAATTTTATTCAAGTTCTCTGTCCAATGTGCTTTAAAGTATGTGGTGCTACTTTTGTCAGATCACTGGTTATCATTTATTCTTTGTTGGAGGACAGGTTTAGCTATCTGGAAGCTTTGTTGTTTTGCCCACTCCCAGCTTAATCTATTTAAGCCAAGGTTCATTCTAATGAGACCTCTCTTCTATGTAAACACTGCTAGAGGGTGTGGCAGTTACAGAAGTCACCTTGATTGAATAACTTCTGACTTATACATCTACTAAGGCTTCTATGTTTTCTAGATTGGGCACAGCTCCTCTTTATACCGCACTGCACCCAGCGTGGGACAGTTAGAATTTACCAGGAGACTACCACCCTGGCTACGCTGAGACTATAGGAAGACTATAGGAAGGATCATACTAGTTTGCTTTATTTTTTTATTTTCTTTTTTTTTAATTTTTTATTTTTACAATTACAAAGATATACAATTAAAAAGTTCATATTTGGGTTTTGGTCATACAGTGTTCCAGCACCCATCCCTCCACCAGTGCCCATCTCCCACCACCAACGTCCCAGGTTCCCCCCCCCTCCCCAGCCCTCCTCCGTTGGCAGGTTCTTTATTTCTTTCCATTTCTCTCTCTTCTCTTTTCCTTCCCTTCCAGACTATGGATTACAGAACATACATTAGAGGGTTATCATGTATATCTTTTTGCCTCTATTTAATGCTCAGTTCTAGGTTGGCATTAGTACCCTCAACAATTATTAGCACCCTGTTCCATTTTCTGTCTTACCTAGCCTCTGACTCCCACACGTTTGTGATCATTTCCACCTTTGACAAGACCTCCTGATATATGTTTCACTTGACCTTAGATATTGGTATCATAATATGTACATATATATTTATGGTATGCAGATAAATGCAGTCATTCTGTATCTGTCTCTCTCCTTCTGGCTAATTTCGCTCAACATGATCTTCTCCAGGTCCATCCATTTATAGGCAAATTTTATAACTTCATTTTTCCTAACAGCTGCATAGTATTCCATTGTGTAGATGTACCAAGCTTTTTATCCAGTCATCGATTTTCGGGCACTCTGGTTGCTTCCAGATTCTGGCTATTGTGAATAATGCAGCTATGAACATAAAAGTAGGGATGGTGTTTCCGCTGCGTATTTTTGGTTTCCCAGAGTAGATTCCCAGGAGTGGTATGGCTGGGTCAAATGGGAGTTTGCTTTAAGCAGGCGAGTGTGACCCTTTCAGTACAGGAGAACAAGATACTCAGAATCACCCTGGTGCAGATAAGAATAAGAAGGACCTTGTGGGTACCATCTAGATTACATGAAGCTCATGAAATTAAGATGTATTACTTTATACCAGCCCCCTCTCTCTCTCCAGTGTCTTACATAAGAGATAATCTGGGTAGAAAGGATTAGACCTTAGCTAACCTTTGTTTACACCTGCAATAGGGTGTGGCACTACACTCTGTTTAGAGTTCTTTGTGACCCTCCGTGGATACTTTGGTGTATATAAGGGGACTGACTTGAGGCCCCTTTGGCTTTTGGCCTTTTAGCCTTCGGTTTTTTGCTCCTTGCTTTCAGCTTTTTGGCTTTTGGCCTTTTGCTCTTTGGCCTTTCGTTCCTTCTTCTGGGTAGGACTCATCTTGGGTGAGATCCTTTCTCTTTGGTGGGAGACTTAGGCTCTTTTGTATGGTCTAAGTTTGGACCAGAGCTAGAGTTTGTTCATTATATTGGATTGCTGTGGAAGAGCTTTTGTACTATTAAAAGCCTTTATGGAACTGCACCAGACTCGTGAGTTTTCATCTGTTCCCTGGCGTCCTCGGAAGTAGAAGAGAACTTCTATCCTGACACTGTCAGGGACCCCGGCAGTATTTCCCCGACAATTCTTGTCCTTCATTTTATCATAAATATTTTCTCTCAGTACTGTGTTGTGTGTGTGTATTTATTTGTTTGTTTGGGCTGGGAGGGGGCCACCTGTTGGTGCTGGTTGTGCGCTCAGGGGTCATTTCTGGTGGTTCTTGTGGGCCCTATGTGTGCTGAGATTTGAGTCAGGGTGGAAGGCAGCTAGACGCTAGACAAGCCCGGCAATCGTAGTTTCTCCCGTGGCTCAGTACAGCGTTGACTTTCAACTTTGGGGACCTTCACTGACATTCCACAACACTTTGCATTCATACGGAGTTCAAGCTGATGAAACACTCTGGGGTTTCCCTAGTTTTTCATCTAGCCTTGTTAGAATTTGGCCTTTAGATGAAGTTTTTAGTTAAAGTTTAAGAAAATCTTCATTAAAGAACCATGACTTACAGCCACTGAATAGTTTGTATTTTAGACAATGGCACTGACACCACCGCCAGTGCCCCCTGCCCTCCTGCAGTCCAGTGCCCCACATTTCCTTCTGTCCCCAAGACATTAAAAATCTAAACGTGGGCTGGATCTTATGAAAGCATAAGATGCGAGCTACACCTATACTATTAATGTCTCCTGAGTCTATTTCTAGGGACTTGCTACAGGAGCTGGTGAGGACAGTACGCTGGTGCGGTGCCCGACAACAAAATCCAGAGTCCAAAGACTGCGGCTCTTCCTAAAGGGACTCCTCAGCTGTCGCCTCGACACCTCGTGATTTTCAGGCACCTGCTCTACAGAAGTTGCCGTCACCGGGACAGCTGCGAACCGCAGGACGACTCCGTGTTCTCCCACTCTTCCTCCTAGAACTGGGGTCCTGAAAAGAGTCCGACTGGGAATCGGAGCTGACCAATGACGTGTTTACTCTTTGGTCAGTGCTGAAATCCTTCAACTTTGAACAGGCGTTTCTGTAAAATGAGGCCACAGGATTTGAAAAGTACTCATGGGCTCAACGTGCAGAAACGACGTCACGCCACAGGACTTGAGAGCTCCTAAGGGGTCGGAACGGAGGCTGGAGTGGAGCTGGCAGAGGTGCGTGGTGCCAGTGGAGCCTCAGGCTCTGGTCAGCACAGATTCGTCCTCCTCGGTACAGACGATCAGGAGATTTCTCATGCAGACCCTCAGGTGCCGATCCCTGTGGCTGGCCTTTATTGTCAGAGGTCAAGGCTGTGATTACAAGTCCCCCAAGCCTGTAAACACTCACAGAGACCAACAAGTGAGGGGCCACAGCCCGAAAGACCTTCTGAGGCAGAGGTACCCTTTCATAGGACTGAGGATCATTCCCTTTCTTACTTGTTTGTTTATCCTGTGGTTGGGGTTGGGGTGGCACCCAGCGACCCTCAGGGGTTATTCCTGGCTCTGCACTCAGGAATTTCTCCTGGCAGTGCTCGGGCCATGGGATGTTGGGGCTCGAACCCGAGCTGGCCACCATCTCTCCACTCCCCCCACCCCCTTACTATTTAACTTCACATTCCACTATTATGCAAGGAAAGCGCCAGAATGCTTACAGAACGTCCTCCAAACAAATGGAATGGCCTTGGCTTACATAAGCAACATTATCACCTGGCATTCTGCAGAGGCCATGAAACACTCATCCGAAGATGAAAATAGCTATTTCCAGGAGCTCCTCTGATGTACTACGTTAATATGATTCACTCCCTGTGAGGTGGGCACATGAGTTTTCCTGAATTGATGTTTGATTCCTAATGGATACCTAAGATTGACTCTGAGTGCGTAAATAAGCTCAGAGAGATCCAAAAATACAAGTCCACACGGCACTGTTTCCAGTTTCCGCGACTCGAACAGGCCTGGACATGTGTTCCTTCCCATCTGGGGAATTATGAAAGAAGCTCTTGTACCATGGTTCTTAGAAACTAACATTACAGAGGATTTGTGTAACCACTAATGGCAGCATTCAGAAAACAGGGGGCGGTGAGAATGGAGTAGGGGACATTTAAAAAAAGTCCAAGTATACATTTTCAGAGCTTTCTATCTGCGCCATTTGAGACTGCAGCCGTCTACCACCAGGGGGGAAAGATGCCAAATCTGCCGAAGCTCTGAAGCAAAACCATCTCTACTTTCAAGTGCATGGGACCCAGCCGCAGGGAGGGGGATGGATCTGGCCACCACATCTGGCTGTAATTTGGCCCAGGCCCAGCTCAGCACCTGACTGTGGCAAAAGGGGATCTCAGCTATGGCCGGCTGAATATTCACTCGGCGGTGGTCTCGTGCAGGCTGGGGGCTGTCTGGTTCATTTTGCGCCCCGGTCTCCCACACAGAGAACACACAGGAACCAAAGAGGCTGGGGATGGGGAGGCAACCCAAACTGAGTGAATACAGAAATAATGGAAAGAATGAGCAAATGAGTTTCAAAAAAAAAGCACATTTTTCCATTGAATTCTCAATATACATATTTAGTTTCTCAGTTTTAATACGGACAGAGTGTTGCTTTTAATATCCCTCAACTCGGGACCACGGAATATGCTGGAGGGACCATCTGCTGAGGTCAACATGGTCTGTGTGGGTAAAGGCTCTCAGCTGGAGCCCTTTGCGAATAGCAGAAGAGAAATCAAGCCACAATCAGCCTCAGAAGCAAAAGGAGGAACCAGTACAATTTGTCATAATGCTGTAGCACTTAGATACCATACTTGCTCTGAGTGGACACAGGGACGCCAAACAAGTCGCGACCTGCGTGTCCACACCCGTACAAACAACCAATAGTTCCCCTCCCCCTGATTTTTTTCTAATTTTTATTTTAATTAATCACTGTGAGAGAGACCATTCAAAGCTTTTCATGATTGGGTTTCCGTCATTCAGTGTTCCAACACCCACCCTCCAATTATCTAGTAGCTGATAGATGCTAGATGAATAGTGAGTATTACAAGCCAAGGGTCAAGGAGAAAGCTCTGAAAGCCCATTAGACTTCTCAGTTCAAAAATACTGAAAAAGCTGGAACCAGGACTTGATGGTCCGTGTAAAAGCAAATAGGAACCGTTCTGTTCGACCTTAAAAAGTATCGCACACTAAACCCGGGATTAATCAAGATTCCAATGAAAGCCGCGTCTGGGTAATCACCTCATTATACAAAGTCATGGGTTTCTTCAAAGATGCTCCAAATGAAAAATTCCTGAACAGAATCTTTCCAACACAGTAAATGAAGTTGGCCCTTGAGCACGGAGTTTCTCAGCCTCTCCGAAGAACGGTTCTCCCTCCTCGGACCTTGCTTCCTCCCTGTGCTCCCGACTGTCCTCCCCCGCTGGCCCCTGGTCTCCTGCTGTGACCCCTCCATTTATAAGATGTTCACCAGCAGCCCCCTGGGGCTGTCCTGGAAGTCCATGGGAGGCCACGTGGGTCCCAGATGAGAAACGCGGCTTTAGGGGGCTATTAGGACTTCTGAAGTCAAGTCTCACCATGTAAGGGAGTTAAGACCCACAAACTCCACTCTTGCATTTAATAAAGTCTAGAGTATGTGACGGAAAGTCATGGAGAAGATTAGAGCAGGGAAAAGGGCAGAGAGAGGGAAGGGGTGGCCTCGTGGGGACAGTCACTGCGCCTGTTCTGTTCACATAAGCAGCCCTGAAGTAAAGGATTCTGTCAGACGTGATAATGGAGGCTGGGGGCGGGGTGCTCTGCCTGTGGGAAGCCTGGTTCACTGCCTGGCATCCCACGGCCCCCTGAAGACCACCAGGGAGCCGACCCTGAGGATCTCTGAAGGATCAAATCAAGAGAAACCCTTGAACACCACTGGGCTTGGCTCCAAACCAATGAACAAAACAGCATGTTGGTGAGTGCTGGGAGTGGAAGGAAACGGAAGTAGAGCGGTAGCAGGGTGCAGGTGAGGAGAGCGGGTGAGGAAGGCCTGGCCGGCTATGGAGGGGTGAGGAAGGCCTGGCCGGCTGCGGAGGTGAGGAAGCCGGCCGGCAGGAGGGGTGAGGAAGGCCTGGCCGGCTGCGGAGGGTGAGGAAGGCCTGGCCGGCTATGGAGGGTGAGGGGGCCTGGCCGGCTGCGGAGGGTGAGGAAGGCCTGGCCGGCCATGGAGGGTGAGGGAGGCCTGGCCGGCTGGAGGGTGAGGAAAGCCTGGCCGGCCGGAGGGTGAGGGAGGCCTGGCCGGCTGCGGAGGGTGAGGGAAGGCACTGGCCGGCTGCGGAGGGTGAGGGAAGGCCTGGCCGGCTATGGAGGGTGAGGGAAGGCCTGGCCGGCTGCGGAGGGTGAGGAAGGTCTGGCCGGCTGCGGAGGGTGAGGAAGGCCTGGCCGGCTATGGAGGGTGAGGAAGGCCTGGCCGGCTGCGGAGGGTGAGGAAGGCCTGGCCGGGCTGCGGAGGGTGAGGAAGGCCTGGCCGGCTGCGGGTGAGGGGCCGGCCGGAGGTGAGGAAGGCCTGGCCGGGCTGCGGAGGGTGAGGAAGGCCTGGCCGGCTGCGGAGGGGTGAGGAAGGCCTGGCCGGCCGCGGAGGGTGAGGAAGGCCTGGCCGGCTGCGGAGGGTGAGGAAGGCCTGGCCGGCCGCGGAGGGTGAGGAAGGCCTGGCCGGCTGCGGAGGGGTGAGGAAGGGCCTGGCCGGCTGCGGAGGGTGAGGAAGGCCTGGCCGGCCGCGGAGGGTGAGGAAGGCCTGGCCGGCTGCGGAGGGTGAGGAAGGCCTGGCCGGCTGCGGAGGGTGAGGAAGGCCTGGCCGGCTGCGGAGGGTGAGGAAGGCCTGGCCGGCTGCGGAGGGTGAGGAAGGCCTGGCCGGCTGCGGAGGGCCTCTGTCCAGTTATGACACTGGCTGTCTCGGAAATCAGGTCCTTTCCCCTTTCATCAGAGGGACGGGAGCTGTGGCAGGGAGCGCAGAGGGACGGAGCAGGACGTGAAGGCCAACGGGAGGAAGAGCAGTAGGTGGACCCGAGCTGCTGCTTCTGCCTGTCGCGTGCAGCCCCCAGCTCGTGCCAGGGACAGGCTCCCCAGGGCCTCTGTGTGGCTCTTCCGCACAGGCCTCTGGGCCGCTGAGCACAGGGTGGGGGGAGGACTTCTGACCTGGTCCCTCCAAATGGACCAGGATAAAATGACTCTCCCAGCCTTGTCCAGACAAATGGGCCCTCCCCTGTGTATTTCACTCTTGGAGAACACTCTGGCATGCCCCGTCGTAAAGCTCTTTCTCTCTTTGAACTGCGAGGGCTTTGAGTTCTTTAAATCTCACTGCAAATTCGCTCACTACAATGTGATCTACTGATCTATTTGCCCTCCGTGGGGTACTATTCACTACGTTGCTTGTGAATTTCCCAGGATATAATTGTTTGGTTTTTTGTCTTTTGGGGAGGGTGGGGGCGTCACATACAGCTAAGGTCAGGAGTCACTTCTGGCAGTGCTCAGGGGACCATATGGTATCAGAGATCAAACCCAGGGGCCTCATATATGCAAGACAAGCACTTGATCATGGCCCCTCACCCCTGGCCCTCCCCGAGATTGTTTAAGCAGTTATTCATGCTCTATCTGGAATATATGTTCCATATATATTTATATAATATATTCCATATGGAATATATTATACATAATATTATGTAATATATAATATATAATATATATTCCAGATAGAGCATGAATTTATTGAAGCCACAGTAAAGTCTCCTATATCCTGCTGTGTCTAACAACAAGAACTGCATTTATTCAGTTTGCTTGATGATCACTTTGCTTAGTACTTTATACGACACTCACATCATTGTAGCAACACAGCACAGGCTGCTGTTTGGGATCTCCTAGTTATGAGTAAACCTGAAACTTCCTGGTTCTTCAGGCAGGGTTTACAGCCTGTCCCAAAAAGATGGTGGGTGGGGCTGGAGCGATAGTACAGAGGGTAGGGCATTTGCACGTGACTGACCCAGGTTCGATGCCCAGCATTCCTACATGGTCCTCTGAGCACTACCAGGTGTAATGCCCAAGCACAGAGCTAGGAGTAACCCTGAGCATCGCCAGGTGTGACCCCCAAAATAAATAACATATCTTTAAAATAAAAAGATGGTGGGTAACCCTAAGGAACCATTTCTCAATCCCGTATTCCCTGAAATAGGAGCATCCATCGGGTCTGCGCCCCCACACAAGAATGGGCCTTTCCAAACCAACAGTGCCTTAGTTCTAACGTTTATTTTCAACACAAGGGCAATTCAACTTCGGAACAGTTTGACAACTAATGGCCTCAGCCCTCACGCTGCCCAATAAATTAAGCCGGATAAACTCAATAAATTCGTTTGACACTTGACCCAGTCCCAGTTCGGGCAGGAGATAGCTTCTCTCTGAGCTTGCTGAAGGCTGCGCAGTTGTAAGCCATAGTATTAGCCTTCCTTTATGATGCCTGTTTAGGTGCAGCTAAGATGAACCTAGCCAGGGGCCGGGAGAAGAGCTGGTTGGCGGCCAGTGACACGGCGCTGCCCTGTTCCCGAACTCGCCCCTCTCAGCAGGTGAGCCCAGGACACCAATCCAGCACAGTTGTCGCTGGCTCCCTAGTTTCCAACGTGACCTTCCAGGGCCCGTTACTACTTGAAGGCAAGCGACTGTGTTTCTCTCTTGCTTATTCTCTGCGTAAATAAGACCATTCCAAGGTTCTCTTTTCTGCAGGAGTCCTCCTGGGAAGCTGTAGTCAACCTTATTTTGTCGGAGCTTCTGTTTAGAAAGCTAAATTGAAACACATGTTGTACAAATAAACTTTGGGGGCGAAATCCTGGCTCTTTCAAAATAACGAGGATAGAGGGGTTTTGTAAGTCAAACCCTCCTGTTAGCCAGAAGCGGCCCTGGGCACCACAGCCTGAGAACATCCGTCGGGCCCAAACCCCTCACCCTGCACGAGGGGGAGCACTGGGGCTTTTCCTCTGGTGGCTGGAGGGGGTAGAGGGACCGGGGGTGGGTGAGGAAGAAGGCAGGAGACGGGGGTCCTTGCTTCCACTATCTTCCCGACACACCCACCACATTTACGGAGTCTGGGGTCTGGAGTTTCCTCTGCTGCCGCAGTGAAGTTCTCAAATGAGCCACAAGGCTCCGGGCCTACTGACAAGAGCATCGAGTTTCAGGGCTGCATCCCCAGATCCAGGGCACCAAATCTCCAGACGCCCCTGGTGGGTGAGTTATACCCTCTCCTACCATAAACCCCACCCAGACTTCCAACCCAAATCCAGAGTCTGCCGTAAACCCCACCCAGACTTCCAACCCAAATCCAGAGTCTACCGTAAACCCCACCCAGACTTCCAACCCAAATCCAGAGTCTGCCGTAAACCCGACCCAGACTTCCAACCCAAACCCAGAAACAAAAGCAATGGCTTCCCAGCCCCTATGGAACACCATAGCCACACTCCCCTGCTGCTGTCTCCTGCAGCGGCTAGGAAAGGGTGTGAGGCTTAACGGAAACGCCTCTCGGAGCTTTGGGAGGGACAGCTGTGACATGGCACTGGGAAGTGACCCTCTCCTCCAGTCCCCACCCGGCTCCTTGGGGAGCTGGGGCCCAGGAAGGACCAGCTCTTGCCTGAAAGGTCTGAGAACGGAGGAGTCCAGGAAAGGGCAATGCCTTGGCAGGGAAGATGCAGAGAGAGAGAGTTCACAAAGAAGAGTCCGCACTCCTGGGCGCTGGGTGCCCTAAGTGCCAGGTGCTCCGACAGCCGACCATACCCAGAAAGCTGGGCGCCCTGAGAGCCGGGCCGCACCCTGAGAGCTGGGCACCCGAGAGCAGGCCACAACCTGAGAGCCAGCAGCACCCTGAGAGCTGGGCACGCTGCGAGCCGGGCAGCCGAGCCGGGCATCCTGACAGTCAGGCACTCCCTGAGAGCCGGGCACCCCTGAGAGCTGGCCACACTCCAGGGCGAGAGGGGGCGCTCAGGAACGTCTCACGCCCATCCACGGCCCTCACTTACACGTTCCTGCTCTCTGTGGTTTGGCCGTTCAGTCTTCACCAGCTCTGGCAAACACACCAGGTGCCCCAGGTGCAGACTCGCCTTTGACATGGTTTTCCTTCATGGGAAAGCAACGTTTTTCTCAGGAAATTCTGAAACTCACTAGTACTGGTGTCTTCCCAGCAAATCAAACTCGAGAGCATTCACTGCTAAAGGCCAGCGAGGAACACACGGCCATGCCCATCTTTCAGCAACACCCTTCCTTGGCAAGGGTTCCCGTGCTCCCATCTGCCCAGCCGAACACCAAGTGTCAGCACTCACAGCTCTGGCCACTGCCCGCCACAGTGCTCAGCAGAAAGGCAGGCACGGAGAAGGTGCTCAGTGAAATTCTGTCTCCGCCTCACTCCTACCGCGCCTCAGTTCCACCCACCAGAGCTCTCTCCTTTCTGCTCCAGGCTGCTTTGAGTTGGGGCTTAAGAGATTTCCCCCAAGCTTATTTGCTTTTGGGTAAAGGCACCCTAAAAGCTCTTAATATTTATGCGCCTGTGCAGCAGCCATTTGATTCAAACTGGTCAGTGCCCAGAACAAGCAGATCACCTGACGCCCCACCCCATCACAGACATGGAAGCCCCCGCCCTGCAGTAATCAGTGCTTTGCTTGGAGGAACGGGCTAGAGGCATGGTTCCCAGGGAGAGTTTTGCTGAGACGCCGCCCGTAGCCCAGAGCAGTGACCAGGCGTGTGAACCCCTCTGAGGCCACAAAAAGTGCAGCAGGCGCCCACATGCTCCGGTCACCCACTGTGCTGTGTCCCTGCTCGGCACTCGGTCCCATTCACCTCCTCCTGCCAGCAGCACTGACCCCGACCACCAACTCTTACAAGTCCCTGCAGACGCCGTGTCCGCTCCTGGGATGCCCGCGCCCCACCGCCTCTGCTGTGACACGTCTCTCTGCGGTCACCGTGAGCGTCGAGCTGTATGAAGGTAACGGCTCCTGGGGTTTGCAGTGGCTCACCTCTGCGTATTCACGCACCCGGCTGAGTTCCCTCAGAGCAGCGACACTGTTTCAGGCCCATTTTTAGTGCCAGAATGGGGGTGTACCACAGAAATAGGCACCCACTAAATATAAGAAGAAGAACGAACATGCACGGAGAAGGGAAACTGTGTGTGCTGGTCAGGAAGCCCCAGAGGCCGGGCGGGTCCCAAAGCGAACCACCCTGGGCAGGACGAGAGCAAGAGGCACTGTGGCCCCTCATGAGCTTGGGGCACACGGAGTCACGTGCCCCGGGCGCAGCATCCCATGCCCGGAAAGAGGAAAGTTCGGTTTGGATACTTATCGGACAACCAAGAGGAGCCTTTCATTTCTTCAAAACCATTTCTCATGGGCTGCAAACACGCCCCCTCCCTCCGCGGGGCACCCGGGACCAACCATCCTCATTTATGTGTAAGGAAACTTGACGACTGCAGTGAAGGGGGAAAGAATTGCCACGTTCTTCTCCCGACTGCAGGCTCAGTGAGGAAAGCCTTTTTCTTCTTTTCCAGTAAGAGATCCTATAAAATAGTGCATGATTAATCACCAAAGCCCTATCAGGAGAGACTAAAAACTCCTCCATTGTTGCCCTGTAGATGAATTCATCAGACTTTTTCTGGGAATCAGGCATTTCCAAGAAAGGAGATACAGAAAGCAGGAGAGTAATGGGTGTCCCAAGAGGGGGGAAAAAAACCGCAAAACTTCTCAAAGCGATGGAACAGGGAGCGAGGCCCTGGCCTTCCCAGCGGGCTGATATGAAACAGCAAAGCTCGGGCTTCCCCAAAGGCGGCGCTGTCCAGGCCTCCCTCTCCCGCCGCAGGTCATCTAGTGCAGAGGCCGGCGAGAACCTCGGAGTGCAGTTGGTACATTTGCAACCAGCAGCGATGTCTGTCTGAAGGGAGCTGGGCTCCCCAGACCAACAGCAACGCCACTGCTTGGCCCTGGGCTACCTTCCCAATTCCTCGGCAACTTCCGGCAGTCGAGTGTTTGAGAAGCACCGACTTAAGAGAAGGGCCTGAAGGACAGAATATGGTACAGAGATGAAGAGCGGGTGAAGCCATGGGGCTGGGCAGGCCAGCCCCGCCAGGCATCAGGAGGGCAGTATCTGAACCAGGAGGTTTTACAAGGCACAGAGGAGGGGGCAGCATTTAAAACCAAGGATCCATGGCACAGCCCCAAAACGCTCTGAGCTAAGTGGAGAAAAGAATCACAGAGAAAGTTGAAAAGCATAAGGAGCATCTCAAATATTCATCTGACTGGTCTTGCCCATCTCATCCATACGCTGCAAAGATGTCAGGGAAAGGGGGCTGGGCAAATTTCTGAGCCAGGTCCTATGGGTGAAAATTTGTGCCAGGGACAACAAAGAAAGCGAAGGGCACTGAAAATATGGGAATGTCATAGGCCAAAGGGGTCTGAGGGGCCTGGTCCCGAGGCTGAAGCATTCTGGGGCTGTAGCGTTCTGAGGCTCTGCCAGGCCTGGCATGCTGCATGCGGTGAAAGGTTTCACTAAGGACAAAGGCCCTTAAGGTTAAAAATAAGGCTTACAGCACTGAACCCAATGGGCTCAGGGCACAGATTAACAGAAGGGGAAACTGAGGTAAACGTGACCTGTCTACACTGTGAAGCAATGAGTCACAGGACGGAAGGCCATGCCCATGCTGCCAGTCCCAGCTTCCAGGCGGCTGTCTACTACAGCGCTACCCACTGTGCTTTGGAAACCTGCCACTTTCTAAATGAGGGCTGTGTGCACCAATAAAGGGAAGGCAGGATCCCAAGGGGGAGGGAGTCCTGGAGAAGAGCGATTCATATGCGGAAGAACATATTATGTTCACAGCTCCAGAAATGCAAAACTAAAAACGTTGGCCTAGCATCACCATTGAGTAGGTGGCTTTGTTAGAAACTCACTAATTATAGAAGTGCTGATGACCAGACTTAGAAGAACTATAAACTGAGTGAGACTATCTCAACTAATAGCAGGTTTAAGAGAACAACTGATGAACATTTGCAGCTTTGTGTTTATGAACAGAAATCGTGACATTTCACGATGCATAAATGATGATGGAAGTACTGAAGCATCCAAGCAAGTTGCAGTTCCCCGGAGAAGCTATTAACAACTTCACATTCGGAATGTGGATTCAATGTACCGAACAAAGTTTGCCTGGGGGTCGGAGTGACAGAACAGAGGATAGGGCATTTGCCTTGCTCATGGGTTCAATTTCCGGTATCCCATATGGTCTCTTGAACTTGCCAGGAGTAATTCCTGAGTACTGATCCAGAGGTAAAGCCTGAGTATTGCCAGGTATGATGCCCCCCCAAATACCCTAAGGGCTGGAGCAATAGTCTAGAGGAGAGGGAATTTGCCTTGCATGCAGCCAATGATGGTTCGATTCCCAGCATCCCATGTGGTCCCCAGAGCACCACTAAGAGTAATTATTGAGTGCAGAGAGAGGAGTAACCTCTGAGCATTGCTGGATGTGACCCCCAAAAAAAATGAAAAAAAAAGTCTGGACTAAGTATGAAAAAATGTAATTAAGATTGAGGACCAAGCTGAGCTCTTTAGTTTCATGTATTTCTTGGGTCTACTAACCAAATTAAATGCTGATATGGTAGTAAAATGTTACTATTCATTTATGACTACTAAAATTAGGTAGGAGGAAGTCATTATTTATAGGAAACAAACAGAGCAACAGCACAGCGGGGAGGGCACTTGCCTTGCACATAGTCAATTTGGGCTTAATCCCTGGTATCCCACGTGGTCTCCCAAGCACCACCAGGAGTAAGACTGAGAATCATCAGGTGTGGCCCCAAAACAAAAGGGAAATTAAAAATATTTGGAGATAAAACGTCCCCGCCGCCCCGGGGGGGGGCGCGAGGGGAAAAGGCATTATTTCAGCAACAGCCTGATAATTATTTTTTTAAATAGTGTTTTGAACTGTCCTTATATTTCTATTGTAAATTTGACAGTGTTTTCGAATAACGTTTCTAATTAAAACCCAGACCAGATCATCTAAAGAGTCTATCCTCTTAACCATAAATGAAAAGGAACAAGCTAGAATGTTACATCAGAAACCCATTACATATGCTTCAAAGTTTTACAATACATATTTATATTTCTTTGTGCGATAAAAACATGCATAATTCTAGAATCGTAACCTAGCATTGCCGGCTTTTCCAAATTAAGGAATCGTGGTTAAATCTGTCTTCCTAGAATGGGTAGCTTCCACGTAATCCTGGAATCTGACGTCTAAAGTAGTCAAAAGTAGGTTACCAGTGTTCCTTATAGAAAAGTGCTTAATACGGCTTATTTCTGAATCAGCTAAAAACGGAAAGAACAAACGGCATTGACGGCATATAAAAAAAATCAGTATTACTCTGAACAATTGAGTATCAGATAAAAAGTGAAAGACCAACCCAGAAAGAGGAGTCTGGACCAGTCAAATGCTTACGCCCCTGAACCGTAAATGCTTATACGCCCTTGAACCGGAAATGCTTACGCCCTTAAACCGGAAACGCTTCACTTGTAAAGAGAAGATCACCAAGAGGCTGCAAGACAGCAGTACCCAATAGGAGAACGGCACAGCTGCCCTCTGCTGCAGGACCTGGGTCCTGAACCCCCCGATTCTCTGCGGATCAGTGCCCACCTCTCACCGCCTTGAGGTAGAACGAGAGCAGGGTCTGCAGGAGACTGAGCTGCCACTTGACCAAGACAGCCATGAATTTCCTCATGCACATTCCCAACACAAAAGCTTCCCTGTTCAGTAGCATTTCTAGAATCCTAATGCATGCACCTGGAGTGCTGGCCATAAGGTCTTGGGAGAATTTTAAGATGCGAGTACAATTTCCCATGTAACAATTTTCTACGATTAAGATACCATGCAAGGAAACATAAAAGTATTTTCTAAGTTTTAAGGGAAAATGAAAAAAGATTCCTTCCTGATGAAACACCAGGCATAGCAATGTGGGATTTAGATATAATACTAAGGGACGGACATGGAGAGTGTCATGCGGAACGAGTTAGTCAGAAGGAAGAGGACAGACAGAGAATGACTGCATTCATCTGTGGGATATAAAAGAAATATTATGAGACTAAAGTCCAAGGCTAGGCAAAACAGGGTCCAGGAGGAACTATCAAGGGTTGGCATCTACCACAAGTGTGGGGGGGCAGAGGTCAAGCAAAATAGCAAAGGGATCAGCCAGCCGATAATAGTCGGGAATGGGGATGGTAAACTAACTAGAACTGAGCATGGAAGTAGGCAGAGGATCTGCATGATGCCCTCTCAGTGTATGTATTGCAAACCTCAATGTGCAAAAGGAGAGAGAGAGAGAGAGAAGAGAGAGAGAGAGAGAGAGAGAGAGGCGCTTGCCATCAAGCATAAAGGTAGGCAGGGTGGGTAGGGAGGAAAACAGAACATAGGTGGTGGGAAATGTGCACTGGTGGAGGGATGGGTGCAGCAATATTGTATGACTGAAATGCAATCATGAAGGACTTTGTAATGGTCTAACCCACGGTGATATAAAAACATTTTTTTTAAAACAAAACTCAATGCAGTTGGTGCTTTGGCCACTGACACTATGTCAGCCTTTGTCCTAAAAACACCACTGACCGAGTCTCTTCCTGGAACTGCTCTAACCCCCCAATACTTCATCCTTTCCCACGCAGAAATGTACACGGGACACTGGTGATATGAGAACCAAGTTCAAAGACCCCAAAGTGGAAGACAT
Source organism: Cryptotis parvus (assembly GCA_021461705.1). Classification (NCBI taxonomy): domain Eukaryota; kingdom Metazoa; phylum Chordata; class Mammalia; order Eulipotyphla; family Soricidae; genus Cryptotis; species Cryptotis parvus. Next base: position 82,597 of record JAJIBD010007520.1, on the reverse strand, counting down.
TGTTTTCCTGCATCCTACCTACTGTAACTGGGAACCGGGAAATTACTGGAATGGAGGATTTATCATGAGTCAGATTTGCCTTTCCAACCAAAACATCTGCTCTACAAAGGCACAACGGCTACAATCCACTTCCTCTTGGATCTGGAGAAAGACCAAGTTGTAGCTTAGCCCTTTCTTTAAAGCCACAGGGACCACGAAATAAGAATCAAAATAACGAACAGATGATAGAATCTTCCAACTGCCCCCACTTTCTCGGATAGTATGAAAAAACACTGCTAAATTCGCATGGTTTCCAGTACTACTAAAATCAGCTCAGTGGAACAGTCAAGGGCTTTTTATCAAATACTCAGACGGACAGAGCACAGCTATATTGTATGACTTCAGATACCAAAGAATCAACCAGTTGATTCAACCAGTTGATTCTTTGATATCTGAAGAAAGAAGACGACAAGCAACACCCCCGGCACGTGAGCTGACGAATAAAGTCAGGGATTCCATTCTTCATAAATATCCGTCAACAAATATTTACTGAGGGCTTCCATGCATCAGGCACTGTTCCAGGAACCTGTGGCCCAGCTCGATAATGGACCTCCTTTACCTCGCAACTGGGAACAAGTGAACAAGTCAACTCTTAAACACTGCAAAGTTCTGGGCTTCCAACGGTCGATTCTTAGTAACTGGCAGCAACCAGCTTTCTCCCCCAGCACCGACAAGTGACAAGATAGTTTCAGGAGCCATATACCCTATGGCAGTGAGCAAATTCTGGCACTTCTAAAAAAAAAACAAAATAAGAAACAACATATTCCTGGACCCTCCTTTCGAGACTGATTCAGTACGTGAGAAACGATCTTGGGAGTCTGAACATTTTTTGCATGTACCAGGAGACTAAACGGCTCAGTCAGGTTTGGAATTGACTGTCCCAGATACTTATCTTGAAACATTTCAAATCAAATCTTATCAGTGACAAATGTTTGAGCTCCAAATCAACTCCTCTCTCTGGAGTGACTGATGCGCTCCTACATGAACTGATGGTCCGTCACACCACCAACATCCTGAAATGTGCGCAAACAGTAGAAATTCGCGCTGGGTGAGATGAAAAGGAAGAAATGTTTCTCCCGTGCGAGGTCTCTGCCTGCACGAGCTGTCACTTGAGGCACACACCAGGCCTGTGGGCCCCACAAGGGTACCAGCCAACAGACAACAACAGATCACCAAGGGCTGGGTCTGGAGATTCACCAGTGGGGGGGGGATGATGGAGAGACCGACAAAAGGGAAAACTCAGTCTAACCTACAGACCATTTCTGACACCTCGTCAGCACAGTAGCTAGTGCATCAGTCTCATCGCCTAGAGGTCATCTCAACCCTAGATTCCTGCAATGAGCAGCCATAACTGTCACGTGTCACAGCCTCCCCAGCATGAGCAATGCAGAAGAGCCAGGCACCCCCTTGCAGACCAGCGAGAATCTGGGCCCGCGCGTACCCGCTCTATCAGGCCCGGAGGGAGTAAGGGTGTGCTCAGAGATGCCAGTAGCACAGCACTGCCGCACTTCTGCACCAACAGGAGTGGTCCTGACTAACTGGACTATCGCCGACCTGGCTGTTCCCTTCTGACTGGGCCAGTGAGCCTGGCCCATTTGTACTTGCTGGCTGCCTTCTCCGTGTACACTCTGTGGGCAAGTCCTGGCCTGCTGCGAAATCCATTCCTGTTGGATCCCAACTCACCCTGGGAATAAGCGTCACCCTGAGTACCGCCGCCGACTCCCTGCACCCAGGCCCTTGACTTCGAGTTCAGAGTGAACAGCTCCTGATTCCCGAGTGCCTTCTCGCGGCTGGCACAGAACCTCCTTCCCACGGCCTTTTGTTTACTTCCTGGTTTTCTAGCCAAAGAGTTGCATGTAAGGACATCTTTTCAGTTTGAAGATTAGAAAGAAATATTCAAATTATGTACTCCACAATTAGCACTGGTCATACACATATATACAGTTGAGTATTTTCACCAAGCTATGAAAGTCAGATTGCCATCTTGAAGGAAAATCAGTTCTATTAAGATTTTCCAACTATTAAGATTTCTGGGAGAGAAAATAAGAATCTGTCTGGGAGAGAATAATTAAGAATCTGTCTAAAGTTATTTAGAAATAAAACATAAATATTTCTTTAAAATGCAGAAGAAAAAAGAAAAATCTAAGATATATACAACTTAGCTATCTGCAATGAAAAGAAAGACACATACTAAATCAAAACTATTAGAAACAGCTTTTAAAATCAGGGCTTTATAAATATTGGGTATATGCCAATTTATTTACGAGTTAAATGGAAAAAGATGAATATTCAAAATTTAATAAAAGAGAAGTATTAAGAAACAAAATGTGAATGGATAATTTAGAACAAAGGTGAATGTTATTAGGAATCACTGTTTTAAAAGATGCACATTGGCTAATCATAACCCTGAGATCACAGAGCTGAAGCATTTGACCTTAGCTGGAATTTTCCAAACCCAGGTGTGTGCTTCGGGGCGACTAGGACTCCACCTGCTCCCACCCTCCCAACAAGGAGGCTCCAGACAGACAGACAACAACTGGCTCCAGACAGACAGCCTTGTTCCCAGGACCCCAAGGGCCCTCTCTTTGCTGATCCCAACTCCAAGATCGGAGAGCTGCAATATTTGACATCAGCTCTAATTCTCCAAACCCAACGATTCATCATATATGCAACAACCATACTTTTACTGATGCTATACAGTCATGAATCTCAGTTAACTAAGTGGAGTGACTAGATGAAGAACCGGTGGCCACCCTCAAATAGCACTACTTGGTCTGAACAACAGAGGTATAAACTACTGTCTGGGAATCTAAACCACCATTCACCCACATAAACTCAAAGCAAATTAAGGAACCCAACCGCTGTGTCAGAGATAGAAACTTAGGTAAATTCTCAAGTCCAGTAAAATTCTCAAGCCTGGTTAATGAGATCCTGAAATCAACACTCACTACATCTGCAAATGAAATGCAGCAAGCACGGACCAATGAAAGAAAGCAATCACTAGATGAGAAATTCAGACAACTCAAAGAACTGATTCAGAGAATGGCAGATTCCAACAAGATGAACTGAAGGAACTAAGCACAACAGCAAGCCACAGCAGCAGAACTGCACAGGTAGAGAACCATTCGGACGAACTAGAAGACAAAATCCAAACCAACACTGATAGCGAACTGGCAAAATTAAAAAGACACATTCGAACGGAAGAGACTGTAGGGTACTTGCTGGCTAAGAGCAAAAGGAACTTCTTGATCACTTGACCTCCCGTAGATCATCGATTACTCGAGCGGGCACCAATAACATCTCAGTATGTCCTGTCACATGCGAGATAGCCCAAGGGCATCATCCCGCTCCAGGAACATAAAGAGCCTCAAACCATTCCATCAAGTCATGGGAATGAGGTCTATAATTGTTACTGGTATTTGGCATGTCAAATATGACACGGGTAGCTTGCCAGGCTTTGCCATGCGGTGGGGTAATCTAGTCACCTCAAGACTCGAGCATTTATTGATAAACCGCGCAGCCGAGCAGGGCTGCAATCAGCTCTTCTGCTGGGTGGAGTTCTGATGAGAGGGGAGTCCGGATGTGGAAAATTGCGGCCCTCATGGTGTGGGGGTTCCTCTGGCTTCTTGCAAGGCTCTGCTGGGGTGGCAGGCTAGGGCTAGAACCTGCCATCCCTCCGGGATGCCTTGTGATCAGCTGGGCACAGGGAGAACAAGTAGCAGCTCTGCCCCGTGTGTGTGAGGCTCTCATAATTCCTCATTCCCCATAAACTCTCAGTTTGATGCAAATAGAATGATCGTTGAAGTGTATGATGAGAAAGATCCTGAAAGGACCTGGTGCTAAAATAAACTGAGTCTAAGATTAAACTGTGACAGCGGAGCCACCGCGCGCCCGCCCAGCCGTGGATCTGGAGTCTCTGTCTTGCGGCAGTTGGCTGTGGTGGCTGGACCATTTATACAAACCAAACAACCAGTTGTAGAAGCAACAACCCCATACAATAAAATGGCAACACAGTCCTTTATAGCAATACTTTCTCTGAACATCAATGGACTGAATCCTTCAATCAAAAGACACAAGGTGGAGGGAGTAAATCAAGAAAAAAAGCCCATTCATTTGCTGCTGACAGAAAACACATGGAAGACCCCAGGACAGAGACAGACTCAGAGTGAAGGACGGAAAACAAGAATACAACAGTAAGCAGAAAAAAGCTGGGACAGAAATTTCTATCAAACAGCATTCAGTCTAAGGAAAGTAGGTGCCCAAAAGGAAAGAGAGAGAGGAGTGAGAGAAGAAAGATAGAGACAGGGGTGGGGGGCAAAATATCTGCCATAGAGGCAGGTTGGGGTAGGGGTGGCGGGGAGGAAAATTGGGGACATTGGTGATGGGATTGTGCACTGGTAAAGGGACAAGTGACGGAACACTGTATGACTGAAACCCAATCATGAACAACTTTATAATTGAGTATCTCACGGTGATTCAATAAAAAAAGAAAGATTGAAAGAAAGAAAATGATCAGGTACAGGAATGGACACTACTTATTGGTAAGGTAAGAACAAAGAAATACTACTTCTAGTTAGCATATACACACTAAATGTAGGATCAGCAAGGTTTATAAGGCTTTGTTCAGAAACCTAGCAGAACATATGAATGAAAACAAAGTAGTGGCAGGGGGATTTCAACACGCATTGTCACCACTGAACAGATTAACTAGACAGAATATCAGCAAAGACATAAGAACACTGCAGGAGTAACTAGAAGAGCTGAGACTAATGAATTTACAAATATATATGACTCACAACACGCCAGACCACCCCCCCCTCACTCCACAGGCGCCGCCATTTTCCACTTTTTGGACTTCCCTCTCGTCAGAATTCCACCCAGCAGACCAGCCCATCACAGCCCGGCTCAAGCGGTTCATCAATAAATGCTTTATTTGAAGGTGTTTAAAAGAGTTTGCCCCCGCCGGCAAGCCTGGCAAGCTTCTCGTGTTGTATATGATATGCCAAATTCCAGTAACAATTATATTAGGTTATTCCCATGACCTAATATAATGGTTTGAGGCTCTTTATGTTCCTGTAGCAAGCCGATGCCCCTGGCTCTACTGGCATGAGACAGGACATATGGAGATATTACTGGTGCCCGCTCTAGCAAATAGATGATCAACGGGAAGATCGTGATCGTGATCGCCATATGACTTACATGAGACTAGTGGGTATACAAACACATATGGCCTTACATGAAAGTAGTGGGTATATACAGCTTTACATGAGAATAGTGGATATATACATATATACATATATACACCTTACATGAGACTAGTAGGTATATACATACATATGGATTTACATGAGACTACGTATATTTACATATATATGGCCTTACATCCTCAAAAAATCCAGACACACATTGATGTCTAGTGCACACAGAATATTCTCCAGGACAGATCACATATTAGGGCGTAAGACAAACATAAATACACAAACATAAAAATCATACCGAGCATCCTACCAGCAAAAACACCAGAGATAGAAATTAATCCTAAGAAGATGTGGAGAAACTCTACACTTGAAGATTGAACAACAGGTTACAAAATAATAGCTATATCAAAGAGGAAATCAAGGAAGAAATTAAAAAATTCCTTGAGACTATGACAATAAAAAACAAGCTATCAAATATCAATGGAACACACCAAAATCCATACTCGGAGGGAAATTCAGAGCAATGCAGGCCTTCATTAGGAAAGAAGAAAAAAGATAAAATCAACAACCTAAACTGCCATCTCAAACATCTGGATAATGCAAAACAAATGAATGAAAGATAAGAAAGAAAAAAAAAATAAAAACCAGAGCAGAAATCAACAATATAGAAACCAAGAAAGTAATAATAAAAAAATTAATGAAACCAGAAGCTGTTATTTTCAAAGAATAAATAAGATAGACAAAGATTTGGTTAGGATCATGAGGAAAAGAGAAAATACTCAAATAAACAGGATAAGAAACAAAAGGGGAGATATTACGACAGATTCAAGACATCATTAGTACTCACTATGGACAACTCTTACTCTGTTAAGTTGAAGAATCCAGAAGAAAATTATTTCTTCTAAAAGAGATTCTTAGAGACATGTAACAGATTTATTTCTTCTAAAACAAAACTGACTCAAGAGGAAACAGAAAGCCTAAACAGGCCAATCGCCAGTCTGTTCCAGGTTCCTGTTTTCCAATCACCAGGAAATTTAAACAGTGATGAAGAATCTCCCTAAAACAAAAGTCCTGGTCCAGATGGGTTTACTGGTGAGTCTTATCAACCTTTAGAAAAGACAACTGCTGTTGATCCTAAAGCTCTTCCAAAATAACAATAACAAAACCCAGGAACACCCCCCAAACACCTTCTACAAAGCTAACATTACACTGATACCCAGACCATAAACTGGGCCAGGGAGTGACTCCAGTGCTCTGCTACATACCTCTCATGTGTGACGACCAGAATTGGATCTACATCATCAAATTACATTCCCCAAACCCACCGGGTACAGTCCCAGAGAATACCAAGTACCACTGAATGAGGCTGTGGTGGCCCTGGGCACCCACCTCCAGGCCAGAGCACAGTCAAGATGCCCCCCTCTCCCTCGGACCCTGTAAGAAGCAAAAACTACAAACACAGGAAGACTAAATACAGGAAGAAAATATAAATACGAAGAAAAGAAAATGCCTTATACATGGCATAGATGCACACCTTCAGATGATTTTTCCATTAAGCTGATATGGTTATTTAAATCAATAACTCCAGACTGTTCTTTTGGTCCTGGGGTCACACCCAGAAGTGCTTAGGCAGCTTTTCCCAGTCTGGGCGCCATCGTTCTCCTCGTCAAGTCTGTGGGACCATGTGGTGCCGAGGACTGCACCTCAGCCTCCAGGATGCACAGTCTACACTGCTGAGCTGTCTCTCTGGGAGCAAGAAAAATCAACTGACAACAACCCAGCATTAATAGATGACCTCAGCCAAGTCGCAGGGTAAATGTTTGAAAGTACATGTACTACAGACCCCAGCTAAAAGAGACGCCATTTATATGCTAAAAGAAAACTTTAACAGGTAGGTATTAATTTAAATCAGAAAATTAGAGGCTTAGTCAGAAGACATAAAGTCTGATGGCAGAATCCATCTTTCTTTGATGGATAAATGGATAAGTATAATTTGTTCCAGTGCTGGGAAAAACTAAAAATAGTAAGAATGACAACATTCCCCAAATTATTATGTATAGTGAATACTGATTTTTACAGAACTTGATATTGGCACAAAAACACATTTCAAAAGAAAACCATTGAAGTTATTGCTACTCCCTTCAAACTCTCTAATGGTACCAAAGAAAGTGTGTTTTTTAAAAAATGAATTAGCTGAACTAGGGAAAAAAATCCTCAAAATAGAATTCATAACATATATAAGGGTTCATATCCATGACAAACTTGAAGTAATCCTATTACAGAGGGAAAAGAGCCAGAGAGCAAATGGAGAGTAAACTGAAAAGCAAAGAAAAAATTCCAAACCTTCAAAGGTCAGCCCATTTGTGCAAGCCAAAGAATAAAACTCCATGTAGGAGAAAAACAGAATTACGTATTTGCTCTAACTATGGAAGAGAGAACTTCATCAATGCCAAATAAAAAAGTAAAATATCACAGATAAAATATTTTCAAATGCATAACAGAAAAATTCCATTTGAGAAAATATATCTGATATTACCTTTAAAATATTAAATATCTAAAGACCAGAGAGCCGAACACTAGACATAGTCAACGCACATGCTATCACCGATGGCTACAAATAGTCAACCAGATTCTTCTGATAAAGCAGCACGAGGACATGAACCCCAGAAAAAATGTACAACTTGGTGTCCAATGAAAGGCACATTAAAGAGTATCATGTCACTATCAATAGCAAAATTAAACCAAACCGACAGGACTCTAGGCAGGCCAGGGTGAGAGCACACAAGCTTTGCCTTCTTATTCCATGCCCAGTTAACGCCACCATTTCTGGTTCTGTCTTGTGGATCTTGCCCGGTTACACATAGACAAGAATTCACTTTCTACGTATCTCAAGAAATAAGTCTGAATCGCCTTATCTTATCTCTAGACCCTCCACTGCAAGTCCAAACCATCTTGCTCTTGTCCGTGTTCTTAGAGACTGAAATAATTTATCAACTACTGTAGCTGGTCTCTTTTTTCTAGCTTATGCCTTGTCAGAATCTGGTATATTACCTCCCTAGATTGATCATCCTATCCAAAGGATAGTCTGTTTTCATTTGGGGCTACACCTGGAGATATTTAGGTCCAAATCCTGGCTCTGCACTCAAGGATCACTCCTAGAAGGCGCAGGGGATCATAAAGGGCAACAAAGACCAAAACCCCAGTTCCAGGCCTCAATGAACAGTTTTTAAGACAGGGTTCTTAATTCATTCCATAGGAAACAATCTTAATTAATCGTGGAGATAATTTTCACATTGTTGGGAATACATTAAATTGATCTATTTTCTGCCAAGCATTGCCAGGAAATTGAAAAAAAAATTCCTTATCCTTTGACTCAAAAATTCTACTTGGGAAAATTATTCCAAGGAAATAATCCAAATAAAATAACAAAAATTAGTACAAGATTTTAATGGCAATACTCTTAGAAAGGGGGAGAGAGACAGACAGAGGTGAGAGAGAGAGAGAGAGAGAGAAAGAAAAGGAAAGAAGAACATGGAAAGCACAACTCAAATATCTAATGGTATGAGAATGGCTGATTAAGCTACGAAATGTTAACACACTGGAATGTTCTACAACTTAAAATAGCAGCTATGGAAACCACAAGCACATGGAAACAGGGGAAGAATGGTCCAGTGATATCAGAACTGAAATGATTTGGAGGCAATTTGCCTGACCGCCCCAAAGTCTCAACTCTTCAGCCTTCTTTCTGTAGCTTCTTTCATCCCCGTAAGAAAGCACCATAGCTTAGTAATTTTTTTTTGATCAACGATACCAAAAAAAACTGTAATAATTTCCCTGCTTCTCACTGAGTGTTGATCATTCACCAATAGATTTCTAAGCTTTGCAAAACTACACAGTACACCCAGTGTTACTTTTTAAAAAAAAATAAACAGTGGCATTTCAAAGGCTGCCATTCAGTACGTCCATGTCAGTCCTATTCCTCTTGCTCCCCCAGTGGCAAAGACTGCTGGGCTCAAACCCATGCAGTCCAGGAATAACCAAAGGCTTGCCTGGAAAGCCAGGAGCCTTTCTCAGCTGCTCAGCAGAACAGGGAGAGGCTTGCGTGCTGCGAGGAGACAGACACTAGCCTGAATCCAATCTGGTAGGGACCCACTCTGTTCCACTCCTGCCTGGCTCTAACGTGCTAGAGAAGTTTCCTGATCCTCAGGGTTCCCAATTATTTTTTAAAAATGGGGGCTGGAGTGATAGCCCAGCGGGTAGGGCGTTTGCCTTGCACATGGCTGGCCTGTGCCGGCCCAGGTTCGATCCCGGCATCCCATATGGTCCCCCGTGCACCGCCAGGAGTAATTCCTGAGTGTAGAGTCAGGAGTAACCCCTAAGCATTGCCAGGTGTGACCCAAAAAAAAAAAAATAAATAAATAAATAAATAAATAAATAATTTTTTTTAAAGGAACCCTATGCTGGAACACTGTGTGACTGAAACCCAAACATGAATCTTTGTAACCGTGTATCTAGGGTAGTACAATAAAAAAATTTTTGTAAATAAATTTAAAAAAAGGAACGCTAATAGAATTAAATATGGGACAAACACTCAAAAGTGTGTGGTCTGTGGGAACATATCCATAACTTCTTATACAGTGGACTCAAATGGCCCAGTGGATCCATCGTGCGATTTAGAAATCTCCACTGACTTCTGTTTAAGAATATATTTATCGACTGTATTTAGAAAATTAGCTCCAACAAGTAATACAGAACAGATTATTCAGTGTTTACTTAGGACAGGCTCAAACAGAGGTTGAGAAAGGGGCCGGAGCGATAGCCCAGCGGGTAGGGTGTTTGCCTTGCATGCGGCTGGCCTGTGCTGGTCTGGGTTCGATCGCCGGCATCCCATATGGTCCCCCAAGCACTGCCAGGAGTAATTCTTGAGTGCAGAGCCAGGAGTAACCCCTGAGCATTGCCGGGCGTGACCCAAAAAAAGCAAAAAAAAAATAATAATAATAATAATAATAATAAATATATATATATATATATATATATATATAGAGAGAGAGAGAGAGAGAAATATTTGAATAAGTCGGTCCATAGGTGCAGTGGTGGTGGGTTTGGGGTTGACTAATAGAAACCCACTATGTTCTAGAAACTCAGAAAGTGAACGCAACAACATAAATTGGCCATATTGGCACATAACAACCCAGAAAAAATGTCATGACTTCATCAATACCATTCCCATATATGGGCTGTAATGGTCAACAGAATTAGTGCCGGCTGGGGAGCAGGCATGGGGATGAGGGTGGGTGGGAAATGAGGGTCTCTGGTGGTGGTGGGAGCACACTGGTGGTGGGATTGGTGTTGAACGATGAGTCTTTCTAGCAACTGTATAGTGAAAGACCGTGCCGTAAATCACGGTGTTTACATAAAGTTTAAAAAAAGAAAAGGCAAGATCCTACAATCTTAAAAAGAAACAGGAACCGCACACTTAAAACCTACTTTTATTATTCAGAGCCAACACTAAGCACAGAATAAGTGCACTATAGTATTATTTTAAATTGCTGATCTTATTAGTATTTAGTACTCAATACAGACCTAGTTCCTGGTATCCACCCGGGGCTCACACTATTACAAGGTACACCCTGGAGCACATTCACTTACATGAATGGCTTACTCCCACACTGGTTACCTTTTGAGAGTAAAGCTTAGTTGTGAACTGCAGTTCACCTGACTAAGGAATCAGTTCTAAGATGTTTCTTGTAGTCTCTCCCTGGCTCTGAAGGGTAGAAGCCTTGAGAAAGTGGGCTGGGTTCCAGCTGGCATCACTCTTGGCTTGTTCTGTCCCCTCATGGAGAGATGCCTCCAGTCAAATCACGTGGCATTTCCTAAGACAGTGCATTCACGCAGAATCCAACTGCACTGAGTTAGCAAAACTTTGAGAGCTGGGGCAAGGTCGTAGTGTACAGTACAGGCCCCACAGGTGTGAGACCCTAGGCCGGACCCCCAGCACTACCACTACCACAAGAACAAAAAGCTGCCAATCTGTACATTTTTTGTTTTTTAGAAAAAAAACCCTCTACATGAAAACCTTCCAAAAACCTTATAAACAGAGCGTCTTCCTTCATTAAGATGTTTCCTTTCCTCCATGAACTGCTCTAGTTCTAACACATTCAACAGAAATTCTGTATACTAATCGCCTCTCGTCTGCTTGGATTCAGAATTATATTCCTTAAAACCCTTGGAATAGCTTTTGGATCTATCACTTCCTCTGCTGGAAACAGCATTTTCATTAAGGAAGTTTTGTGGTTATTTTTTTTTTCTTTTTTGGGTCACACCCGGCAATGCTCAGGGGTTACTTCTGGCTCTGCACTCTGGAATTACTCCTGGTGGTGCTCGGGGAACATATGATGCCAGGGATCGAACCCGGGCTGGCACAGGCCAGCTGCATGCAAGGCGAATGCCCTACCCGCTGGGCTATTGCTCCGCCCCAGGAAGTCTTGTGTTAGAAGTCTTGTTTTACATGAGATTTCAGATGGCTAATACTCAAATCTGTCATCCTAAATACCCTAAACAGTTTACTCTTGTGAGGTCAGCACTTCTTCGTACAGACACATAGGTTTTGTTTCTTTCCATCTTTTAAGTCTATGGGTGTAAAATGGATTATAATGATCACTGAACTACATGATCAGACTTAATGGTCTCTACTCATTCATTATTAGGCTCTGTGCTCAGTATTAGAACTAGATGATGAACATATAAACAAGATGACAAGGAAGAAAACCAACAATTACAATATATGTGATAAAGCATCTTAAGGAAAGAAAAGGAAGGCATTAAACAGCAAAACAGAACACCTGACCCAAATCTGGTGTGGGAAGGCCTCCTGGATGTCCCAACTTGTACTCCTAAAGGTGCCCAACTCCCCAAGCCTCCTCAGCAAATGAGAAACCGCTATGCAAGGAATTCCGACAATGCTCATCAGAATTACTAAAACGGTATCCTTTGACTGGTAATTCAAGGGAGTGTGGGGACTTGCCCAACAACTGAACAGCACATGCCAGCAAGAATGCAAAGCGTGTTCATTCGCCTGCACATGCTCACGCAGCCACAGGCCACAGGCAAGGATCAGGAAGTCAGGACTGTCACATCCACATACTCGGAACTGCTTGCTGGGAGAAAGTAGAAAGGGAAGAGGAAACCAAGATGGAGCAGTAAGATTTTTCAAGGCGCACTGATTTAGCAAAGGCAGTAAAATCCAGGGCAGTGCGGAAGACAAGCGGAAAGGCACAGGATACGTGCTTGCATAAAAGAATCCCGGAAGGATGCATGAGAGAATGAGAAAGGGGCTGCCTGTTGAGCTGGGCTTCTTCTGTTTTTTGTTCGGGGGCCACATCCAGTGACACTCAGGGGTTCCTCCTGGCTCTGCACTCGGGAATTAATCCTGGCGGTGCAGACTAGGATTTCTTAAAATTTCCACTGATCACTCCTTTTCCCCAAGAAATTTTACATGACCTCTATCTATCTATCACGATCTTCCCGTTAATCATCTATTTGCTAGAGCGGGCACCAGTAATATCTCCATATGTCCTGTCTCGTGCTAGTAGAACCCAGAGGCATCTGCTTGCTCCCGGAACATAAAGAGCCTCAAACCATTATATTAGGTCACGGGAATGACCTAATATAAATGTTACTGGTATTGGGGCCAGAGCGATAGCCCAGCGGGTAGGGCGTTTGCCTTGCGCGCCGGCTTGTGCCGGCCCGGGTTCGATCCTTGGCATCCCATATGGTCCCCCGAGCACAGCCAGGGGTAATTCCTGAGTGCAGAGCCAGGAGAAACCCCTGAGCGTCGCCGGGTGTGACCCAAAAAGCAAAAAAATAAATAAATAAATAAATAAATAAATGTTACTGGTATTTGGCATATCAAATGCTACACGAGCAGCTTGCCAGGCTTGCCGTGCGGGTGGCATACTGTTGTAGTCACCTCTAAATAAAGCATTTATTGATGAACCTAAGCGGCCACGCGAGCCGGGCTGTGATAGTCTGGTCTGCTGGGTGGAGTTGTGACAAGAGGGAAGTCCGGATGTGGAAAATGGCGGGCTCCATGAAGTAGGGGAGGATGGTCTGGCTTGTTGTGAGGTGCTGGGATGGCAGGCCAGGGCTAGAACCCGGCATGCCTCCCAGGCGCCTCATGAGCAGCTGGGCACAGGGAGAGCAAGTAGCAGCTCTGCCCCATGTCTGAGAGTCTCTGGTTCAGCATACCTGGGCCGGATTGAAAAAAAAAAAACTGCTCCAGGGTGGATGTCGATGATCCGGGCTGTGATAGTCTGGTCTGTTGGGTGGAGTTGTGACGAGAGGGAAGTTCGGATGTGGAAAATGGTGGGCCCCATGGAGTAGGGGAGGGTGGTCTGGCTTGTTGTGAGGTGCTGGGGTGGCAGGCCAGGGCTAGAACCCGGCATGCCTCCCAGGCGCCTCATAAGCAGCTGGGCACAGGGAGAGCAAGTAGCAGCTCTGCCCCATGTCTGAGAGTCTCTGGCCTCTTATATACATGACCTCATATATACATGGCCTCTTATATACATGACCTCATATATAAGATAATACAAAATAAGTATCCAGATCAACACTAACTGATAATAAATCCTAAGGAAAATTACTCTAAAACAAATTATTTAAAAATACAAGTTGCACAATGCTATATGGGGCTGCAACCCACAACTTAGGAAATGAACAGAGGATTGGCAGGAGACTAGAGTGCCTCAGAATGACATGGGAATTAAGTTTTTCAACTATATTCATTTTCATATATTTCAATTTTGACCAGATTAGGTGAGTTCATGGTGTTATGGTCATAGACTATTGTTGCAGGACTCCTAAGGGCCACTGCATCTGCTCTGGATTGCCTCCCGAAAATCACTCCGTAGATAAGGGGTAGTCTAAATGTGGCAGTTTATCTGACCATGTATGCTGTACTAGCTGGTATAAATATTCTCCCATGCTATCACAATCATCGTGGGACTAGTTAGATCTTACCAGCATATTAGCCTGGCCACGTAAGGACACCTAAGTAATTAGACCAGAGAGAAATGCTGTTTTGCTTCCAAACAAACAAGCATGGCTCCCTGATAAAATATAAAACTACAATGAAGTAGAGGAGACTTGTGAAGGCTTGGAGAAATATTTAACTGGCATTGGTGTTGGTCCTTGGTACAGTGACATGCCATCTCAGAAACCCCCTTCTCTACATTTCAAAGGCCTTCCCTCAAAACATTAGCACAGTAAAGGCCCTAGGTGAGATGCAGGGAGGGGGTTACCTGAGGGCATTGGACCCTCCCCTGCTTTCCATAACAATGGGAGGAAGGTCTGAGTTGTGGGGGGGGGGGGGGGGGTGGGGGTATAAACTTGCCGGTTCCCGCTCTCCCGGGTTTCTTCTTCTTCCGGTGGGATCTCGCCTTGTGAGCGTTTATTCCCCTTGGAAGTTTCACACGTGGTGGTCGCCATCTTGGCCTACACGTGGCTGGGGTTCTAGCCTGGAATCCTAAGCATCGGGTTTTTCCTTTTGCTGATTTGTATGCCTGAACCTGTGATAAGTAAAGTCTTTTAAAACCGCATCGGACTCCTGAGTGTTCATCCATTCCTCGCCTGCTTCGGAGGTAGAAGGGAACTTCGCTTCCCGGCACTGTCGGGGACCCCGGCGGGGCGCCCCGACAGACTATATACTTCAATTTTGAATCCTAGAAAAGTATTGCCTAATTATCAGGTTGGGAGCTTAATTATTTCTAAAACAACCAGCAACATTTCTACTCATAGTATTTTATAATTATATAATTTAACTTGCAATAATATAGTCAAATATTAATTTTTTTGTCTAAGCACAGTATCACTTGATCACTTGATCACTTGAATCCCATTATTTATCGATTTGCTCAAGCGGGCGCCTAAGCACAATATATGTGTAATTAAGTTCAGAATTTAAAATACAAATAAATCCTTAGGTTAGACCAACATGAATATCTTAAAACAATGCATTCTGTAACTAACACAATTTCATCTTTCTATAGTTGTATCTTAATGCTCTAAATGTTCTGAAATGTAATAAAGACATACTGAACATGCATCATAGGCCAGATTGTCTCAATTAATTAAGCATTCATTATAATGACCACAAATGACTCTAACCACAGATTCTAAAACAAAATATAAAAATGACATCATTTCTTTCTCTATGTAGATGTTTGTATTGTCTTAAAGTATTTCATAGAAAACTTTCTCAAATACCATTGTGAAATCCTTGACCTACACTTGAGCAGAGAACATAGCCCTCATAGCTAACCCAACCTGGGCGTATCTATTTTGAACAAGGTAAGAAACACTCCTGAGTCTTTCCTGTGTCCTTCAACCTATCTTGGCACAGATAACTATATGGTTGTTACTTCATAAATTAGGGTGCCAGCACCCTGGTTTTCCCCTATAGTCATGCTATCAACTTCTCATATCAGTATTAATGGTTAAATCTCCTATTGGGTCTCCAAGTGTTTCACAAAATAAAAACGCATCTTTGTTTTGATTATTATTCTCACATTTCTTTTCCATCTTCCCCATTAACTGTTACCACTCAGCCAGCTCAGACCCAGTTTCATTCAATGCCTGAAAAGCACAGTGGATGGGCACTAAACATACTGGAAGGAAACACAAGTGAAAATGAACAGAGGAATAATTAAATCATAACAGGTAAATATACACTGAAGAAAAAAGGAACCAGGAAACTACAAGAAATGCTTTGCGTTTATTCCCAATAAAAGTACACCAGCCAAATGGCTCTCGGCCTATAGTTCAACCAAGATAGTAGTGTGTGCTTGAGTAAATAAGTATGAGTTTAAATTAAATGGCAGAGGTCAGACCAGCTTCACTGCTTACTAGCTAGAACCTAAGTAAGATACGGAACCTTTCTGACTGAGTTTCGGCCTCTGACCACAGGAGTCAGTCTAGCATACGGAATTATTGGAATAAATATGTAAAACACTCTTCATGACAGTTTCATGATGGTCAAGCAGACACAAAACTTTAAATCATTATCCTTAAAATCTGGATCAAAATAACATATATTTGCTATAGATCAAAATGACATATTTGGTAACTTGTAAAATGCCATGAGACTAAACATAATAGAAGAAAATTGGGTCTTAATTATAGCTCCTCAAAAGTTACTTTTTCTACACTTTAATGGGAATCATGAAATATGTCGTGAAGATAATACCAGCAAAAGGGCATTACTACCACCACCACGGCAGACTATGGACGAAGTGCACGGTTAAGGTGCTTGCCTAGCACCGAATCTGGTCCCACGGCCTGGCATGGCCCCTTGAGCCCAGGTGTGGCCGCTGAGCACTGCTGGCTATGGCTCCTGCCCCCATCCTTCAACCCCCAAAAAATAGAATATACAGACAAAGATTTTCTTACAATCTTACCTTCTAAGAGCTCACAGTAAACAAAAGGAGAGCAGAAATAAGGTCTAATGATGGGTGGTGAGGGAGGAGAGAAAGAGAGAGAGAGAGAGAGAGAGAGAGAGAGAGAGAGAGAGAGAGAGAGAGAGAGAGATGACATTGTGTGATCACTCCTGTCAGGCTTGGGGGCTGGGGGGGGTGCGTGGAAAGAACCCAGGTAGGACACATTCAAGGCAAGCTCCTAACCTGCTGTACTATGTTTCTGCCCCCTAGAGGAAGACAGTTCAAGTACTGATGAGTTAGGTACAGAATACTTTTTGTGAAAGGGATGCGTTCAGCCCTATTCTTCAACCAGGTCTGTGTTTTTGAAGAGTCCTAGGCTTCTCTTCATGGTATGTCTTGCTATTATTTGGAGAGCCTATAATTTATCTCAGTGATATTTTGAAATTTCAGTGTACTGATATTCCACATCTTTATTAAAATTTATTCCTAAGCACTTTATTGTTTTGGTACTATTTTAAACGTATTTTTTAATTATATTTCCCAGTTTCCCTGACTATATATAAATAATAATTTCAAATACTCACTTTGTATTCTCTATCTTTGCCAAATTCACTGTTTGAGTAGCCTTTTTGTAGATTTTATTACACATTCTATGTACAAAACTATAGTATCTGCAAATAGTTTTACTTCTGTTTCAAATCATTGCCTTTTATTGTCTTATTGCACATTCAGTGCAAAGGTAAATAAAATGAAAGTCGATATCCTTTCAGTCTTCCTGATCTTAGGAAGACTGAAATGCTCTAATGTCACCATCAGGAATGGGGACAATATGCTCAAATGTCACCATTAAGAATTACATTATATACTGGAAACAGTAATGCCGGACTAGAACTGAGCATTGAATGTAGGTAAAGAGATATACATGATAACCCCTAAATATATGTATTGCAGCAAGCCACAATATGCAGAGAGAGAGAGAGAGAGTGAAGAGAGAGGAGAGAGTGGCTGAGACAGAGACAGAGACAGAGACAGAGACAGTGCTAGTCATAGAGTAGGCGGGAGGCGGTGAATCTGGGCACACTGGTGTTGGGAAGGGCGCCCTGGTGGAGGGATGGGTGCCGGAACACTGTGTGACAGAAACCCAAACATGAACAGTGCTGTAATTGCAAAAAAATAAAAAAAAAAATAAAATAAAATAAAATAAAAATGAAGAAAAAATGACATTTTTTTCTTCATAAAAATGAAGAAAAAAGAATGACATTATAGCTTTACTATAAATGCCCTTAAATCCATTTGAGAATATTTCTTCCTTTACAAGCTTGTTGAGTTTTAAAAATTTGCTTATTACAAATAGATGTTGAATTTTATCAATGTTTTATCTTGTTTCATTGAAATGATAAGATTTTTCTCTTTTATTTAATATAGTTACATTGGTTTTTAAAAGTTTTATCAACCTAATTCTCAAGGAAAATTCTCCACTTAGCCATTATGTACTTCTACCTCCCAAATATAATATTTACTACTATCTGCTTATAATCTGTTAAAGCCTTTTTATGTCATTCATGAGGGATAACTGTTATTTTCTATTCTTATACCATTCTAGTGAAGTTTACTATATGAAAACTGTTCTTGGGGGCCCTTAGGTCATACCTGGTTGGATCAGCTTTACTCAGGGAACCATAAGAGATGCCAGAGAACCAAGCCCAGGTGAGCCGTGTGCAAGGGAAGCCCAGGTGAGCCGGTGGTGCAAGGCAAGCCCAGGTGAGCCGTGTGCAAGGCAAGCCCAGGTGAGCCGTGTGCAAGGCAAGCCCAGGTGAGCCGTGTGCAAGGCAAGCCCAGGTGAGCCGTGTGCAAGGCAAGCCCAGGTGAGCCGTGTGCAAGGCAAGCCCAGGTGAGCCGTGTGCAAAGGCAAGCCCAGGTGAGCCGTGTGCAAGGCAAGCCCAGGTGAGCCGTGTGCAAGGCAAGCCCAGGTGAGCCGTGTGCAAGGCAAGCCCAGTGACCGTGTCAAGAGCCCGGGAGCCGTGTGCAAGGCAAGTCGGGTGGCCGTCTAGCAAGCCGGGTGGCCGTGAACGGGTGAGCCGTGTGCAAGGCACCGGGTGGCCGTGTGCGCAGCCCGGGTGAGCCGTGTCAGGGAGCCCAGGTGAGCCGTGTGCAAGGAAGTCGGTGACCGTGTCGGCAAGCCCAGGTGAGCCGGTGCAAGGCAAGTCCAGGTGAGCTGTGTGCAAGGCAAGCCCAGGTGAGCCGTGTGCAAGGCAAGCATCTTACCCCAGTACTAACTCTCCTGCCCTAGAGTGACCTTGACCTCATAATAACCAGTTTCTATTGAACTACCCTGAGGAACTAACATTTAGGGCTGATTCTAGCAATGTGTAAGAAGTACCAAACCCAGAAAATGACTGCTGAACTTTATGTGATGGTAACTAGAGAAACTGCTATATATACACATTTTATGCAAAGCATTTACTGACAAAATATTACTTTTCCAAGTTTAATCATGATGAAATTAAGTCAATATTTATTTTAACTCCATAAGTACCAGGGTATTTCAAAACATTTTGGATGATGTTAAAAATCAAAGACTTGTACGAATTTGTCTCTCCTAGCTTCTAGCTCTAAGAAAAAACCTGATGGCTATTTTCAGTCCAACTACAACTACCTCACCTTCACCTGGTATTCGGTCATAGGCCAAAGAAGAGTAAAGGCGAAAGACCCTTTGGAGATCATCAGTTTTAATAGCGTCACCTTTTTACGGATGGATAAACAGACCCAGAATGAGAGAGATTTCTCTGACACCACCTCTCCACTCACAGCACAGGTGAACTGGAGCTGATCTCATCTCTTCCCACCCTGGGGCTGGAGGGCTGTGGGTGGGCACAGTAAGCAGGGTGTTTGTCTCGCAAATGTCCGATGTAGGTTTAATCCCTGGCATCCTATACCTTAAGCAGGCCAGGAGTGATTTCTGAGTGGAGAGCCAGGACTAACCCCTGAGCATGGCCAGGTGGGCCCCAAAACAGTAAAAAAAAGCAAAACAAAACAAATGAAAACCCCACAACACTCCAGTCTCCCTGCTGCTGGCCCACTGAGATGGACCCCCTCCCCCCACCTCCCTATACAAGTTTGAAAGAAAAACAGGAGAACCCTGAGCCAACAACACCCCCTTGTCGGCTATCCATTGGCTGGATAGCTGGATAGACAATTAAAAGAGCTAGTTAGAATTTTTATCTAATTTCTAATCAAAGGAAGACCCCAACTGCTGCAAGACTCCACTCTAGTTTAGATCTGGAAATCAAGAACTCTGACAAATGTTAGTGTTCAGGGGGAAAAATGGAATTCTCCCTCACTATGAAATATCATAAATAGGAAAAATAAATGTATATGGGTAGTTCAGTAAAGGAGAGTACTTTTTATGGGCCAGGAAGAAGAAAAAATAACATCAATCACAGCAGATGGAAAGAACACTAATATATAATATTCTTATTGTGTTGGCAATTAAGAATGTATTTTATTATTCTGATTCTCACTGGATTCTTCCCAAACCCAGGAAAACAGACAGTTGTATGCTCATTTCTATGGTTAGAAGACAGGCTGAGAAAAAAAATTGGCTCAAAGTTATACTCACTATAAAATAGCAAATGGTTTGAACCTTTGTCCTCTGAGTGCAGATAATAAAATCATTTTAATGTCCTATGGGCCCTGAGGTCGGCTACACATATAATTTACATATGAATCTATTGTGAGGTTGATGAGAAGATACCTCCATCTTAAAAGTAAAGATGGTAAGGAATAATCCCCTTGTTGTGACCCTAAGCTAGAAACATACATATCAATTTCAAGCCCGAAATTAAATATTCTGATAGGTGAAACCTCCAGGGAAGACAATAAGAACATGAAAACAAGAGCTAGAATAGAAACTACAAGAGGTAATTTACTTTTCTCAGGGACCTGCGCTCTTTGTGCTGGAGATAATCACTCTGTCATTCGGCCATCTCTTGATTACTACCTTTAGCTCATGTATTAAGAGTTAAGAAATAATTCCTGTTAACAAAGACAGGTAAAAATTATTCCAAGCTTATCTAAATACTGAAAACCAAAGAGCCTTGCCCACTGTGTTTTATATGTGGATCGGCCACCTCAAATGGCGTATCTGAGGGAACCTTCAAATTCCCAAATCTTCCCATAAATAATGTAGACTCAAAACACACACACACACACACACACACACACACACACACACACCACTCAAGCAAAAAATAAATTTAACAATGACAAGTGTAAACCAATTTAAAAACAAGTATCAGTGGCATTTTAAATTTATTGTAATTAAATGTTTCATAGTGTTTATCACCAATGTACCAAGTACAAAATTAACCAATGTGCCATTATGAAAAGTAAATATTAAGCCATCTTAGAATTAAGGTCAGAGGTTATGGGTCTGGGAACATTACTAAAGTGCATTAAAAGTGTTTCCTCATCTGTAAAAGGAAGATAATAAAAACAACTATGCATTCCTTTCTCAATAGGTTGCTTGCTGTGAACTCTCAGTCCATTTACTGCTACCATCATTTCTTATAGTGCCTAGAAGTTTGGCTCAAAATCTAATCGCGATGCGGAAAAGAAGTCTTTAGAGCTGCATTTTTTAAATGACTCTACGTTAGTTGGGTGGTAGATGTGGTGGGGTTTATACACTTAGAGATGTGAAGCGCTACTCCCCCAAATTTTATAGTTTGCAAGTAATAGAACAAATCAACAAATAGGTTAAAAGCTACTTGTGAATATGTGGAACTCTAGCCGTCAGAAGACAGAGTCCAGAAGACAGAGATGGCCCAGGCACAATTATTCGACGAAAAAATCAAAGATGGCTCATTGTGGTGCTCACTTTTGTGTGTTATTTCTCCAGAGCCTGGGCTCCCAAGTTTGCCTACTTTGCAGGCATAATGCCTGAGGTGTGGAGTTGCTCACACCCATCACAACCCTGGGTGAAGCAAGTGTTCGATTAACACAAGCTACTGGAATGAAGGAGAGGCTGTTCATTCCTCTCTGAATCAGGCACTTGGGGCGGGCACGGCTCTTAAAACTCAAGGAATGTGGAATGATGTTCTGATCATTTCATGTGGTCCAAATGGGTCTTTTATGTTAAGGCTGAGCCCATTTGTTCTACAAATGTCTTCTGACACTCTAATATGTGGATAGGCACTGTCTTAGACACTTGGGATAGAATCATAAATGGAAAGGTGGTTTTCCTCCTAGAATCTAAGAGCTGTCACATCAGGATGATTGGCATGCATGCACGTATGTGTGAGCGCATCTTGCACACACACACACACACACACACACACACACACACTGAAGTATGGCCCATAAGTCAAGAACGAAGTGACTCTACAATCCTATGAGTGAGGAGCCATTTTCCCAGGCTGGCCCTGAAGTTCCATGTGGCTACTTATCATTGAAAACAAAATTTCTTTTGGTTTTGTATGAATAATTTTCATCACTGTATCACTGTATCACTGTCTTCCCGTTCATCATCGATTTGCTCGAGCGGGCACCAGTAACATCTCCATATGTCCTGTCTCATGCAAGTAGAGCCCAAGGGCACCTGCTTGCTCCAGGAGCATAAAGAGCCTCAAACCATTCCATCAGGTCATGGGAATGAGGTATATAATTGTTACTGGTATCTGGCATATCAAATACAACACGGGTAGCTTGCCAGGCTCTGCCGTCGGGTAGCATACTCTTGTAGTCCAATGGGTCTTTGGTATGAAATTATGAATAATTTTCATACCAAAAATGTATCTAGAATGGTACAAAAAAATAGAAAGTGAGTTTTCCCTCATGCATAGAGAAAGCTTTAAGTTATTAGCAAATAGCAGTAACTATATTTTTGTTTGCTTTCTTCAATTGTAGTAACTATTTTTCTTTGAAAAGGTGTGCCTTCTAAAGAAGCAGGACCTGCAATCAGAGCCGTATGCTGCAAGCGTGTGGAGAAGCACTAAAACCCAGAGGCCTTCACGATAGTCTCTCCCATGAGATTCTGACGTCACTGGTCTGGGGTACAACCTGCAAGCGCTGGGAGTCTTCAGCACCGTTCACATGTGGCAGAGCCTGCGGCAGCTGAGAATCTCCTGGGAATTAAGAACTACCCCGTCCCACGAAAGTCTCTCCACCCAGGACACGGAACTGAACACTAAAACCAGGGCCGTCTTCATCTCCACTGGCTGCCAGATCAGTTCCGTGTGAACCCTGAGAATTAGGCAGGAGATCAGAGCCTAGAGGGGCCATCAGGAGGCCCCGCCACCAGAGCCACTGCCAGCGTCAGCAGCACACACATCATTTACTGCCCTAAGGATCTAGGTGTGAGCACTCTGACACAGAAGGTCTAGTATGAGAGAAGTTTGTTTTCTGAGAATTCTCTTAAAATGTTTTCTTTGTAGATTAGAAAATACAGATGAGAAAAAACACCACCCATAATGTTCCTTGTAAGTTATACTTTTTTAAAAATCTGTGCATATATATGCATATATATGACCAACTTACAGATCAAAGTAGCACATTACTTTCTGTGACACGACCAACTTATAGGTTAATAGAGCACATTACTTTCTGTAACAGACTATTTTCAGTTAGCCACATACTGTGATAGAGGTTTGCAGTTACAATAGATTTGCGCAACTGCAGAAGGCAATACAGATGAGAAGTCACCATCTGCTTCTTTGCATTGCTGAAGCCCCAGAGGGTAAGCTGGAGGTACTAAGTTATGTGCAAATCGGGGTCAAAGGACACTGATTCAAAGGACGTTGATTCTGTGTACGCCCGCAGAGGAGCTGAGAATCCTTACTTACACCCACCGTCCCACAAACTTCATTCATGTTCTCAATAATGTCAGTTTCCAAAAGGTTACTAACATTTCTAGCATAACGATCAGGGGCTTTTTTGTTTGCTTGTTTTGATTTTTTTTTCCCCTCTGTCTGGGCGCCACACCTGGCTGTGCTCAGGACTTACTCCTGGCTCTGCGCTGAGGACGGGATCAAACCCGGGTGGGCTGCATGCAAAGCCGGTGCACTGACCAGAGCAGTATCTATCTGGCCCCTATCCAGGGATTTCTAGCTCAGCCAGGCAGATGCCTTTCGCCTGAGTCTTATGGAAGGCCCTCTCTCCTTGCCAGAGCTCGGAATGGCTTTCATTTTGTGACCATAGTTGTTAGATCATTCACAAAAAATCTACGTTCAGCTTATTTTTTTTCCTTGTGGTAAGGATGGATTTAGATTGCTGCAACTCTGTACATCACAGAGCTGGAACCAGACATTGACTCCCAGAGTAGAAAGAGCCAGACCTATATGATCTCATACCCCACCTCTGAGCCCAGTCAACCAACCAAAAACCGATTCTCTGGAGAAACCAAAGCCTTGCCAGAAAAGATTCACCAGGGTTGACATTTGAGACTCTCCTGATGACAGACAGCTCCCTGTCGGCTCTTCCTAGAGTTAATCCTTCAAATAACAAATACTCCTGACACACACAAACGCAGAAGGACCCTCACAATCTCTCAGTCTCTCTCTTAGTATAAAAAGGACCTCAGAGATCTGAGCAAAACAGACAAAAATGAAGGAACTCAGTGAAAGGAGAACACGTTAAAAGATAAAATAAAATGAACAAATAACATCCTAAAACAGCATAATACATATTTGTTTATTCTGTGAGATCAAGGAAGACGAAGTCAAAGAAATCTCCTAGAAAGCACAACCAGAAAAGCAAACAGAGACAAGAAAGACATCAAGAAAAAAAAAAGGAAAATATAATTCCACAAGTCGAAGACTCAAAAAATGAGAACAAGAGAGTGAAGAAAACTTTCAAAGGAAAAATAAAGTTTCTTAGAACTGTAAGACCAGAGTCCCCATATTGTTGCTTGTCTGTTTGCTTTGAGGGGGGCACGGGGGGCACACCCAGCAGTGCTCAGGGATCGACTGGGACAGACACTGGTCAGGCTGCGTTCAAGGCAAGCGCCCTACCCACTGTCCTACTGGAGTCCAAGTACTGAAAGAGTCCAAACCATCCATACAGCTGCCTTCCTTTCAGCTACTTACAAAGAAAAATAAACAAGCATATAACTTACTCAACTCGTGACCGCCTTTTTTAACAGTCAGTTGCTTCCTACACTTATATTAACTTAGTGTTGCATTCCTGAAACCAAAGTACATCAGGAGGCTGCACTGTGGCCAAGAGCCGAAGAAAAGTGAGTCTGGTGAGAGTCCGTTTGTTCCTGACCTAGACGGCGGGGACAAAGAGGTGACCCTATTCTGAAGACACTCACCCAGTAGGAACTATTCAAGGAAGCTACATTTACTGGTGACTTAGCAAAGCATCTTTCCACTTGTCCTAAGAACTCTTTTTGAAACTGTTTATTTGAAGAGAACAGCGATCTCCCAACGACAGCTACATAACAACCCAATGAAAAATCTTCAGCAGTTAAATAGCAGAACTATAGGGCTAGAAAAATAGATAAGGCCCTTAAAAATGTATTTCAACATTTTCCTTCCTCCAGGCAAAACAACACCTCAAGAGTTGTTTAGCATGGGTGCCATGCTAGAATGAAAGCATTTTTAACCCTGAAACTTGTGTTCAAATGCAATAAATAAGGATCATTAAATAAACTTATCCGAGATGGAGTAGTTAACTTTGGGGGGTCTAAATAACTTTGTCACTAGTCACTATCACTATCACTGTCTTCCTGTTCATCATCTATTTGCTAGAGCGGGCACCACTAATATCTCCATATGCCCTGTCTCATGCTAGTAGAACCCAAAGGCATCTGCTTGCTCCAGGAACATAAAGAGCCTCAAACCATTATATTAGGTCATGGGAATGACCAAATATAAATGTTACTGGTATTTGGCATATCAAATACGACACGAGCAGCTTGCCAGGCTTGCCGTGTGGGTGGCATACTCTTGTAGTCATCTGTAAATAAAGCAATTATTGATGAACTGTGCAGCCGC
This sequence comes from Cryptotis parvus, assembly GCA_021461705.1. NCBI lineage: Eukaryota > Metazoa > Chordata > Mammalia > Eulipotyphla > Soricidae > Cryptotis > Cryptotis parvus. Next base: position 56,935 of record JAJIBD010007520.1, on the reverse strand, counting down.
TAGTGGCCGCGTGAGCCGGGCTGTGATAGTCTGGTCTGCTGGATGGAGTTATGATGAGAGGGAAGTCCAGATGTGGAAAACGGCAGCCCCCATCGAGTGGGGGGGGGGGGGGTCGTCTGGCTTGTTGTGAGGCTCTGCTGGGGTGGCAGGTCAGGGCTAGAACCTGCCATGCCTCCCGGGCACCTCATGAGCGGCTGGGCACAGGGAGAGCAAGTAGCAGCTCTGCCCCATGTCTGAGAGTCTCTGGTTCAGCATACCTGGGCCAGATTGAAAAAAAAAAAACTGCTGCAGGGTGGCTGTCGGCCAATCAGGGCTGTGATAGTCTGGTCTGCTGGGTGGAGTTGTGATGAGAGGGAAGTCCGGATGTGGAAAATGGCGGGCCCCCATGGTATTTGTCACCAGTAAATAGTAAAATTAAAATAATGGGGGAGATAAGAAAGACAGTTTTAGGAACTCAAGGGGTGTTAAAGTCCATGTCAAGTTTCCCAATGGAGGTGGGACCATAATGATATCTCAGTACGTTGCGACAGTCACAAACTCGACTGATGCTGACTATAAGCCTCACACAGGCATCTTCACAATTCTCTCCTCTATCTGTGTAAGCCCGAAATCAGTCCTCAATCATATCTCTCTCTTTCTCTCTCTCTCTCTCTCTCTCTCTCTCTCTCTCTCTGTCTCTCTCTCTCTCTCTCTCTCTCTCTCTCTCTCTCCCCCTCTCTCTCCTCTCTCCCTCCCTCCCACTCCGCCCACTTGGGCCTATCCTATGTACAATTTGCAGATGGACAAGCACATTTAAAAGCTGACTAATTAAAATATATTGATCATAAAATATGTACTGTTATCTTTTTTCCTTAACACATCCTAAAGCTAATCTTGGTTGAAAATATATATATGTACTTATTCTGTACAGCATAAGACAAGAATATAATTCAATGAAACCTTTACAAAATGTCAGATTAATTACAGTTTTTCAGTGCAGATGGATTTAAGGAAATCGTCTCTGAAAACAGTACTCCATTTAAAGTAAAATAGAGACATACTCTTCCCTAAGTCAACGTGTGAGCGATGCCAAAATATTAAAACTGCCATATATTAAAGATGCCGTGAGATGAATTTTTTCAAATAAATATAAGTAGTTTGTGACGATCCTGAGGCAGTATCCTAGAAACAGGAAGAGTCTCTCTGGATCGTCCAACAGGAAGGAGCAATGGCATAAAAGTACAAGAAATAAACTTGTAGTCACTGGGGCTAAAAAGCAAAATAATTTAGAGCGATCATGCAGACTCGAATCAAGGCATACATTCAAGATTCATTTATTTAGGCAATATCTATTACAGATCTGCGGTATGCACGTGTGCCCACGTCAGGGGCATGCAGGATGGTGGGACCATGCGACCACCGGCATGTCAGAATGTTCCAAAAGCTCAAATCTCTCTGGACCTGTAAAAGCCAAGTTGGTGCAAGGTTGATCACATCAGCAAATCTTACCTCTCTCTCAACACAGGTCAGCATGACATTTCTCTAAAATAACTTCTTTATATGGTTTTGAAATCCAGTGCCATAAAATTCAGATGCATAAATCACTTCTGAAGAATACTTTTACATTGTAATGCATTGTGCAATGACTTCATGTTTGGGTGGGCTTAAAAGATTTACTGTTACTCAAGTTAAACATTAACAGAGACAAAATATTTTTCTCTCTTTGCCCAATAAGGCTTAATGTACACCTTAAGACAATTTATGTTTATGTATTTGTTAACACAACACAAGTGATGTTTTATCCATGCCAAATTGAAATGTGGCATCTGGAACATTTCCAACCCTACGTCTAGACTGAAAATGACATTTTTAAGCGGCCTTCAAGAAAAGAGGTTGAAAAGTTTTGTTTCTTGAAAAAAAAATGGATCAGTAAAGCTTTTCACTAGTTTCCGCATACTGTTATCCTACCTCGTATAAAAGCAATATTCACTTGTTTTTAAACAAAGCAAAGAAGTTGGTTTCCTTTGCTCCCAACATTGCAAAAGTATCCCGAGGGATCTACAGACCAGTTTCTTTTTAAAAAGTCAGTTACAGCACTGTGTAAATTACAGTCCTAGTAAGTTATAATCCTGTGTAACTTACAGTCCTATATAGGCTACAATCCAGTAACTTACAGTCCTATATAAGTTACATTCCTATGTAATTTACAGTCCTGGTTAGTGCCAGTCCTGTGTAAATTGCAGACCTGGGTAACAGTTCTGTGGAAGTTTCAATCCTCTGTAACTTGCAGTCCTCAGTTCCATATAGGTAACTTACAGTCCAGCTCCCAACACTGCATCCAGGAAAACTATATTGAGAGGATCTACAGGCCCCATTTCCTTCTTAAGTCACCTACGGTCCTGCGTCTCCTTACAATCCTCTCAAGGCTACCTTAGACTCTACCTTAGACTCTACCTTACACTCTACCATAGACTCTACCTTAGACTCTACCTTAGACTCTACCTTAGATCTACCTTAGACTCCCCTACATTAGACCCTACCTTAGAGTCTACCTTAACTCCCCTACCTTAGCCTCTACCTTAGACTCTACCTTAGACTCTACCTTAGACTCCCCTACCTTAGACTCTACCTTAGACTCTACCTTAGCCTCTACCTTAGACTCCCCTACCTTAGACTCTACCTTAGAGCTCCCCTACATTAGCCTCTACCTTTTAGACTCTACCTTAGACTCCCCTACATTAGACTCTAACTTAGACTCCCTACCTTAGACTCTACCTTAGACTCTACCTTAGACTCTACCTTAAACTCTACCTTAGACTCCCCTACCTTAAACTCCCATACCGTAGAAACCCCTACCTCACACTCTACCTTAGACTCTACCTTAGACTCTACCTTAGACTCCCATACCTTTTAGACTCTACCTTAGACTCTACCTTAGACTCCCTACCTTAGACTCTACCTTAGACTCCACCTAGACTCCCCTACCTTAGACTCTACCTTAGACTCCCTACCTTAGACTCTAACTTAGACTCTACCTTAGACTCCCCTACCTTAGACTCTACCTTAAACTCTACCTTAGACTCTACCTCAGATTCTACCTTAGACTTTACCTTAGACTCCCCTACCTTAGACTCTACCTTAGACTCTACCTTAGACTCCCCTACCTTAGACTCTACCTTAGACTTTACCTTATACTCTACCCTACCTTAGACTCTACCTTAGACTCTACCTTAGATTCTACCTTAGACTTTACCTTATACTCCCCTACCTTAGACTCTACCTTAGACTCTACCTTAGACTCCCCTACCTTAGACTCTACCTTAGACTCTACCTTAGACTCCCTACCTTAGACTCTACCTTAGACTCTACCTTAGACTCTACCTTAGACTCTAGCTTAGACTCCCTACCTTAGACTCTACCTTAGACTCCACCTTAGACTCCCTACCTTAGACTCTACCTTAGACTCCCCTACTTTAGACTCCTACCTTAGACTCTACCTTAGACTCCCCTACCTTAGACTCTACCTTAGACTCTACCTTAGCCTCTACCTTAGACTCTAGCTTAGACTCCCTACCTTAGACTCTACCTTAGACTCTACCTTAGACTCTACCTTAAACTCCACCTTAGACTCCCCTACCTTAGACTCCCTACCTTAGACTCCCCTACCTTAGACTCTACCTTAGACTCTACCTTAGACTCTACCTTAGACTCTACCTTAGACTCTACCTTAGACTCTACCTTAGACTCCTACCTTAGACTCCTACCTTAGACTCCCCTACCTTAGACTCCTACCTTAGACTCCCTACCTTAGATCTACCTTAGACTCCCTACCTTAGACTCTAACCAGACTCCCTACCTTAGACTCTACCTTAGACTCTACCTTAGACTCCCTACCTTAGACTCTACCTTAGACTCCCCTACCTTAGACCCCACCTTACACTCTACCTTAGACTCTACCTTAGACTCTACCTTAGACTCTACCTTAGACTCTACCTTAGACTCCCTACCTTAGACTCTACCTTAGACTCCCCTACCTTAGACTCTACTTAGACTCCCTTAGACTCCCTACCTTAGACCCTACCTTGACTCTACCTTAGACTCCCCTACCTTAGACTCTACCTTAGACTCCCCTACCTTAGATCTACCTTAGACTCCCCTACCTTAGACTCTACCTTAGACTCTACCTTAGACCCTACCTTAGACTCCCTACCTTAGACTCTACCTTAGACTCCCCTACCTTAGACTCTACCTTAGACTCTACCTATCTACCTTAGACTCTACCTTAGACTCCCTACCTTAGACTCTACCTTAGACTCTACCTTAGACTCTACCTTAGACTCCACCTTAGACTCCCTACCTTAGACTCCCCTACCTTAGACTCCTACCTTAGACTCCTACCTTAGACTCTACCTTAGACTCCCCTACCTTAGACTCTCACCCTAGACTCTACCTTAGACTCTACCTTAGACTCTACCTTAGACTCCCCTACCTTAGACTCTACCTTAGCCTCTACCTTAGACTCTACCTTAGACTCCCCTACCTTGGACTCTACCTAGACCCCTACCTTAGACTCTATCCCTACCTTAGACTCTACCTTAGACTCTACCTAGACCCCACCTTAGACTCTACCTTAGACTCCAATACCTTAGACTCTACCTTAGACTCCCCTATCTTAGACCCTACCTTAGACTCTACCTTAGACTCCCCTACCTTAGCCTCTACCTTAGACTCCCCTACCTTAGATCTACCTTAGACTCCCCTACCTTAGACTCAATACCTTAGACTCCCCTACCTTAGACTCTACCTTAGACTCCCCTACCTTAGACTCTACCTTAGACTCCCCTACCTTAGACTCTACCTTAGACTCCCCTACCTTAGACTCCACCTTAGACTCCCCTATCTTAGACCCTACCTTAGACTCTACCTTGGACTCCCCTACCTTAGACTCTACCTTAGAGTCCCCTACCTTAGATCTACCTTACACTCCCCTACCTTAGACTCAATACCTTAGACTCCCTACCTTAGACTCTACCTTTGACTCCCCTACCTTAGACATACCTTAGACTCCCTACCTTGACTCTAACTTAGACTCCCCTACCTTAGACTCTACCTTAGACTCCCTACCTAGACTCTACCTTAGACTCCCTACCTTAGACTCTACCTTACACTCCCCTACCTTAGAATCTACTTAGACTCTACGTTAGACTCCCCTACTTTAGACCCTACCTTGGACTCTACCTTAGACTCCCTACCTTAGACTCTACCTTAGACTCCCCTACCTTAGATCTACCTTAGACTCCCCTACCTTAGAGCTCCCCTACCTTAGACTCTACCTCAGACTCCCCTACCTTAGACTCTACCTTACACTCCCTACCTTAGAATCTACCTTAGACTCTATGTTAGACTCCCGTACGTTAGACCCTACCTTAATCTCTACCTTAGACTCCCCTACCTTAGACTCTACCTTAGACTCTCCTACCTTAGAATCTACCTTTGACTCCCTACTTTAGACTCTACCTTAGACTCTACCTTAGACTTCCTACCTTAGATTCCCTACCTTAGACTCTACCTCAGACTCCCCTACCTTAGACTCTACCTTAGACTCCCCTACCTTAGATCTACCTTAGACTCCCCTACCTTAGATTCTACCTTAGACTCTACCTTAGACTCCCTTACCTTAGACTCTACCTAAACTCTACCTTAGACTCCCCTACCTTAGACTCCCTCTACAGCTGGGTTTCACTACAGAGCAAGGGGAGAAGGAAGTGCTTCTCAGACCAAGTCCTCACAGAGCAGGAACACAGGCTCTGAACCAGAGAGCCAGAACTGTCACAGATTAGTCTCCTCCGTTTCCTCCCCGGGCAGACCTCTAGGATCCGCCCAGCAACAAGCTGACATGCCAATAGCACAGAAAAGCCATCAACACTATCCCCCAGAAAAAATTAAGTTGTCTCCACCCAGAAGGGGGTAATTTTTTAAAATATTTTATTATACCACTGTGGGATATACAATTACAAAGATGTTCATAAGATGTTCATATTTGGGTTTCAGTCATACAGTGTTCCTGCAACCATCCCTCCACCAGTGCCCATTTCCCACCACCAATGTCCCCGATTCCCTCCCCGCTTCCCTAGCCTGTCTCTATGGCAGTTTCTTTATCTCTTTTCTCTCTTTTTCTCTCTCTCTTTCTCTTTTTCTTCCCTTCCAGATTGTGGATTACAATACATACATTAAGAGGTTGTCATGTGTATCTTTTTGCCTATATTTAATGCTCAGTTCTTTAAATACTGATGCTCAGGTTGGTATCAGCACTTTTGACAATTATTAGCACACTGTTCCATTCTCTGTCTTACCTAGCCTCTGACTCCCACACGTCTGTGATAATTTCCACCTTTGACAAGACCTCCTGTTCCATGTTTTCCCTGACCTTGGATATTGGTATCATAATATGTACATATATATTTATGTCATGCAAATAAATGCAGTCATTCTATATCTGTCTCTCTCCTTCTGGCTAATTTCACTCAACATGATCCTCTCCATGTCCATTCATTTATAGGCAAATTTCATAACTTCATTTTTCCAGACAGTTGCATAGTATTCCATTGTGTAGATATACCACAGTTTCTTCATCCAGTCATTTATTCTCGGACACTCTGGTTGTTTCCAGATTCTGGCTATTGTGAATAGTGCTGCTATGAACATAAACGTGGGGGTGGTGTTTCCACTATGTGTTTTTGGCTTCCCAGGGTATATTCCCAGGAGTGGTATGCTGGGTCAAATGGGAGTTCAATTTCTAGTCTTTGGAGGAATGTCCATGTTGTTTTTCCAAAAAGGCTGTACCAGCCGGCATTCCCACCAACAAAGGGGACATTTCCAGAAGGGGGAAATTTGCCAGAGCTATAGACCCCATCCAAGTCCTACTTTCTCTCTCTCTCTCTCTCTCTCTCTCTCTCTCTCACACACACACACACACAGAATGGCAAATGTCACCTATAATTTTATAAAAGCTTCTATAATGGCTTTTATTGACTTTTTCTTTAGGAACCTCCCTATCTGCCTCATCTCTCAAGAGTCTGGGCTGCTACTGGCATCCTGAGGGTGAGACCTCGGCACGCCCTTAGCAAATGACACGCCCTCCACAGACTCTGACTCCCTGCTCTACACTCTCCAGGCTTTCCCAGCCCACTGTTGTCATCAAACGGGTAGTTCCTCCTATTTGTCTGCATTTATGCCGTCTCCAAGTCTCGAGTCTAGTGTGTGGACTCAGTTTGCTTGCAGCCATTCCACGCCACTCGCCGCGTGTGTAGAGTAACAGCTATCACAGCCCCGCAGTCAGGAGAGAAAGGCCACAAGCAGTTGCTCCCCCGCCACTTGCATCTGGCTCCCCACCCTGCACCAAGAGAAAGGGCAGTGCAGCCAGCTAAGTGCACAATACTGAAGTTCTCCTTAAATTGGGCTGATTTGTTTCCCTGCATTAGCAACTCAGAAAGAAGGGAAGGGGCTGTGTCAAACTCTAACAGAGGACTCGGTCTTCAGGAAGTACTGCCTGAGCAAAAGATGCATGCCAGGAAAGAACTGACCTTCTGCTGCAAAGACGGTGGCTTCTGACAAAGTTGGGAGCATGGTGGTTAGATGTTCCTTTCCTTAAAGGCTCACTCCTGCTTCCGAGACACAATGCTGCAATGCAACATTTGCTCAGCAATGCCCCAAGAGCTGTGGGGCTCTTGTCCTCCCAATGCAGGGGGACAGGGCTGGGAGGGCACAGGAATGAGTAGGGACTTGAGTCAGTGGTGGATGTTGGCACTCTGGTGGCAGGTGTGTGCCATGACATTGTAATATAAACACAACTGTAAATCTTGGTGTCTAGATGAAAATGAAATTTCTAAATAAATGAAAATAACTCAGAGAGTGCTGGGGCTGGGGGTGGGGGGCCTCCTAAAGACAATGCAAGTGCATGAAAAGCTGCACCACAATCAATAACCTCAGAAAAGTAAGTGGTCAGAGCCTCTCTCCCAGGAGAGGGGGGAGGGCTTGTTAGTCCCTGACAGTCGGGAGAATGGCAGATATTTATTCATCACTGAAGAAAACATACTAAAGAATTGATCAGTAATTACTGCGAAGTCATAGGAGTCCAGAAGGAAATCAGATGCACAAATTTGCAGTGGGCCAAATTAGTACGGTTCTGGGAACTTCTTCTAAAATGTTTTCCCATCTTATTGCAAGGCGAAAAAGCCCAGAGGGCCAAGCGAGTGGCTCGGAGCACCATGAAGGCAGGGCTGCAGAAGCAGGTCGGCAGGGGCTGGGCGGAGAGAGCAGGCCTTACGTCACTGCATCAATACCAGCACCGCATGCCCCCAACACTGCTCAGGGAGCACTGAATGTCGGCCCCATCTGGCTGATGTCGGGAACTGGCAAGTCTAGGACTGAACGGCTCCAGGGAGAGAAATTTAGCAACCAGAGGAGAGATGGAGGCCAGACAAACCCCACAAGCCAGAGAATAGGGGGCTGTCATCTCCTGTGCCCAAACCGGAAGGGAGGTGATGAGGAAGAGAGGACAGGACCTACATCCGAGGTCATCCAGCAAAGGGAGAACAGAGCGGATGAGCTCAGCAGAGCTAAGCATGGTGGGAAATGATGCGTGTGCACAGAGGAAGGCGTTTGCATCCTGTCTCTAAGAAGCAGGACATGCTGGGCAGGGTGAAGCCCCCCACCTAAGTGGGAGAATCCATTTTCAGTTAGAACAAGAGGCACCTGAAAGGGCCAATGAGATGACTAGGAATACTGCGGCGACTCCAGATGAAAGCACGTTTCCGACCACCGTGTGCTGACTGGATGAGTCTATTAGCTGAATACTCTGAAAGCCTTAAACTAGGATACCACAGAAACAACAACTCTGAAATGCCTCAACTACTATCCGTCTCTGCAGACTGACGTGCCTGGCGTGTGTGAAGCGGCACATGCATTATTTCCTTCCAACCCTACGGTTAGACAGGTACTGCCTCCATTTCACAGAGGAGGATGTGAACGATAAATAACATAACCAAGCAGGGGCAGACATTCACTATAAGGGAACTTGGTGGTGATCTGTTCTATTGTTGGAGGTGGTTGGCTGGCTGTTGGTTTGGTGTGGGAAATTCAAAGTATTTCCAAAGATAAAAGTGGTTTAAAAATAAAAAGTACCGTTAGAAAAAAAGTAATAGAGACATGCCCAGTGTCTCTATGGCTGACAGAGCAGAGGCGGTAGCCCAGCCCTTACTGTTGCTTCTAACAATTCACAGGGCAAAGTTCGTTCCCTCTCTCTGCACTGCTCTCCCCTCTTTGATCTTTGAAACCTTTTCTTCACAGCTGTGTAGGACTCTGAGCCACATCAGAGAACACACACCGTGTTTTGTCTGCACTCTACTCAGAGGGCACGGGAGAATCCTTCCAGGAATGCACCACTTTTAACCTACAACTGGAAAACGCCCGCTCTTCAGCTGCACACATCAGCACGGACGGCTCGCTTCCCCCTGCAGACAGTCGGCGGCCAAACGACAAGAATCTCGGGCGGCTACTACTGTCCAGTCTCAATATTTGTTTCGAAAGAAAATAACCTCAAGTGAAACTAAACAACCCTCGGTTCTCTCCACCGTTGTGGAGACGCCTCTCCGTTGCACAGACTCGGCGGCACAAAACATATCATTATGATCTTAACTTTTTTGCAAAGCACAGAACTGTTTAAAAACTAAGTTCCCTGTTTGAAAAAAAAATTTTCAAAAACGATTTTTTGAGGAGCATTTGACAAACATGGCCCTTTGCTGATTCGGGATCCAGGACAGCGAGGCCAGTTGTCTCCACAGAAACACAGGCTGGAAGATAAAGACCGCCAACCACGGCCTCTCTGCATCCATCTTGGGAAGCTCCTCTGCTCAGAACTCTGAAACTGGGGCCGAGTGATAGTCCAGCGGGTGGGGCGTTTGCCTTGCATGCAGCCAACCCAGGTTCGATCCCTGGCATCTCATATGATCCCCGAGCACCACCAGGGAGTAATTCCTGAGTGCAGAGCCAGGAGTTACCCCTGAGCATTGCTGGGTGGACCCCAAGAGCAAAAAGAAAAAAAGAAGAACTCTGAAACCTTTCAGAGACAGAGTCGGGCTCGGAAGTACAGAGCTGCGGCAGACCATGAGGACCGGAGAGGGTTGAAGGGAGTCTGGCTGGTGCAAAGGGCACGTTCCCAGGATGTGTGGAGAGTGACAGCCACTGGCCACCGTCATCCAATCTTACTTCCTGGGGAGCCCTCTAATGGCCTGGGCACCTGACCTCATGGACAGCATCTCGACAGGGCCCCAGGCTGGCGGATCAGGGCAGCAGCGAGGCGAGGGGGCTCTCCCGGCTGCAGCAGCAACGAGACTGACACTGGTCCCTCTCTGAGAGAGAGGAAGTCACGCCGCCTCTTTCCTGCTGGTCTTCTAGGGCTGTGAGCAGGAGCACAAAAAGACCCTTGCCCAGCGCTGCTGTATCTGTAGAAGCGCACGGAGCCGACCTCTGGCCCCTCGTGGGCAGCCATCGAGCCTGTGCAATGGAGGCCGTCCCCCTGCCTTCCTCTCCCGCTCTGGCACCAGAGTGTTTTTCGGGGCTCATTATTGCTTCACAGACTGCGAGGAAGGAAATATTTCTATGCAATAAAAATTCTTTTTGGTGTTTTTGACTCCCTCCTCATCCATGCAAAACAGGAAAGCATGACACATTGCCTTTTATGGTTACAAAAGATCCAGACTAAGGTACTTCATGTTCTTAGACAACAGTGCTCGCGACATCGCCACAGCCCCTCCCGAACTGCACGCGGAGGAGGAGGAAGGGGCCGGGTGCTCTCAGGGGGCTCTGGAGAAGACACAGCCGAGCAAACAGGGACTAAGTCAGATTGCAGGGTAGGTCGCTGTGGGACGCGCCAAGAAATAATGACACTTGTCGACCTGCAGACGGCTACTTGAAGAAGCGTGCCGAGGCAGTACTACACGGTCTTAAAAGCAATTTACAATTCTCTTTCAAATATTTGCTCCAGGATCTGAATAATGTCTATAAGGGCACTAAAGCTCATGTCTTTCATAACATGGTAATTTCTTTTGCTTCAGTTTTCAACAGCGAGCCCCACGCAGTGCTGGGAAATTAGAAGTTCAGCAGAGCCGGGTGCAGCCCCAAGACAAAGCCGAACCCTGAAAGATGAAGCTGGACTCTTACCTAACACCAAACACAAAATTTAACTCCCGACGGACATAGGACCAAAATGTTAAGACGCAGAATAATAACTCTGTAATGACACCAAAGTATGGTAACGTTGCATTTGTCAATGATTTCTCAGATGTGATACAAAATATGTAAGCAACAACACAAAAAAGGTAAACTGAACTCTATGAAAATTTAAAAAATTTGTGTCTCAAAAATAATTACAGAAGAAAAGAGACAAATCACAAAAATGGGAGAAAAGGGCTGGAGCGATAGCACAAAGGGTAAGGTGTTTGCCTTGCATGTAGACGACCAGGCTGGATCCCTGGCATCCCATAGGGTCTCCTGAGCACTGCCGGGAGTAATTCCTGAGTGCAGAGCCAGGAGAAACCCATGAGCATCACCGGGTGTGACCCCAAACAGCAAAAAAAAAAAAAAAAAAGAAAGAAAAAAAATAATAATAACTTATCCAAGACTGGTCGCCACAGATACAGGTCAATACCGTGAGTCCCAGGTTCACAATCCCCAGTGTCACAAGATCCCCCAAGCACCACAGACACAACCCCTGAGCACTGAGACGAGAACAGCTCCAGAGCACCACTGTATGGTAGCAAAATAAAATTTACAGAAGGGCCAGGCCAGAGAGACAATTGTGGGGTTGAGGCACCGCCTTACAATGCTATGGGTTAAGGCACTGCCTTACAATGTGGGGTTAAGGCACTGCCTTACAATGCTGTGGGGTTAAGGCACTGCCTTACAATGCTGTGGGTTAAGGCACTGCCTTACAATGCTGTGGGGTTAAGGCACTGCCTTACAATGCTGTGGGGTTAAGGCACTGCCTTACAATGCTGTAGGTTAAGGCACTGCCTTACAATGCTGTGGGGTTAAGGCACTGCCTTGGTTAGGCCTATGGGGGTAGGCGGGTTCTACGGGGTCTTACTGTGGGGTGGCCGCTTGGGTTGGTGCGGGGTGGGCGCTTGTGGGGTTGCGTCGGGCGTTGGGTGGGGGTGGGTTGTGGGTTGGTGTTGGGGTTAAGGCACGCCTTACAATACTGTGGGTTAAGGCACTGCCTTAATGGACTGTTGGGTTAAGGTGCTGTTGTTTGGTTAAGGCTGCCTAAATACTGTGGGGTTAAGGCACTGCCTTACAATACTATGGGGTAAGGCGCTGGTCTTTCATGTTGTCAATCCCAGTTCAACCCACAGCACTGAATATGGACCCTGAGAACTGCCAGAATTGGCCCCTGGGCACAGAGTGAAGGCTAAACCCTGAAAACTGGGTGGTCACCCACCCCACCATAAAAGGGCAAAAAACTTGAACAGATTAAGAACTATAAACCACCAACAAGAACTGAAACAATAGGCATTAAAAAGATGCTCAATATCACCACTCAATAGGGATCAATAAAAACAATGCACCACCACTTCACACCTACTAGGACATCTGCTATTTAAATAAAATTCATAATTAAGGACCGGAGAAATAGTACAATGGTGAAGGCACTTGTCTTTCATGAAATCAGCTCAGTAGCAGGCACCACAAATGGGTCCGCCAAGCATGTCCGGAGTGTTGCTGAGCACAGTCAAGAGTGTTGCTGGTGTGCCACAACAACAGCGACAACAACAATAATTTTAATTAAAAATTTTAACCTAAGTTAATATTTTTAAAACAAGCATTAGCAAGAATATGAAAATCTGAAACCTCTGCACACTGTTAGTGGAAACGTAATATAGTAAATTGTGTGAAAACATGAGGGTTCCTCAAGAAACAATTCTACTTCTAGGATTATACAGAAAAGAACTGCAACAAAAGTCTTGCTGTGACACACACATACATTCATAGAATCATTATTTGTGATATCTGTAACATGGAAACAAGCCACATATTCACTAACAGATGAATGGAGAAGCAAAATGTAGTATATACGTGCAGTCTTTCAAAGAAATTCTGCAATATACCATAAAATGGATGAACCAGAAAGACAGCATGCTAGTCACAAAGAGATTAGTGTATGATTTCACACCTATTAGGTCCTTAGAAAGACAAACTCCATACAGACAGGATGCATAAAAGCTAATCAGTTTCCGGCCAGGGCGATAGCACAGCAGGGAGGGAAATTGAACCTGGGTTCAGCCCCTGACATCCCACATGGTACCTGAGCACTACCGGGACTAATTCCTGAGTGCAGAGCCAGGAGTAACCCCTGAGCACTGCTGGTTTGGGGGGGTGACCCAAGTAATTTAAAAAAAAAAGTAACCAGTTTCCAGGATGTGGGGGAAAAGAGTAGGGAAAGTCACTGCCCAAAGGACCCGGGAGGCCTGTATGGGGCCGGAGCGATGGCCCAGCAGGTAGGGCGTTTGCCTTGCACGCGCCGCCCATGCCGGTCCGGGTTCGATCCCCGGCATCCCATATGGTACCCCGAGCACCGCCAGGAGTGATTCCTGAGTGCAGAGCCAGGAGAAACCTCTGAGCATTGCCGGGTGTTGACCCAAAAAAAGCAAAAAAAATAAAAAAAAAAAAAAAAAAAGGACCCGGAGGCCAAGAGAGCTGCGGCAGTGACCGCACAGTGACGGAAATCACTCAGCAGCACTGCGCTGTATACTTAGAATGATAAAGAGGGAAATTTTTATGTTAAATATATATATATCTGCCACAATAAAAAAGTGCCATCAGCTGATGGCTACTGGCCAAGGATGGTTAAAGAATGCTTGACTCTCATGCGTGAAGCCTGGTTCAATTCCTGGCACCACCAAAAAACAACAACAGAAACAATGGGTTTCTCATCCACGCATAAAGCCATCTCTTCTGCTATTTCCAGAGAGGTTTTTACCCAGAACTTCGAGGCAGGTGATTCATAGCTTCTTCCGACTCACCCAAGTAGTGAGAGCCCACCATACAGATTTACGTCGCTTTGATAAAATCCACCTTTTGCTCTCGACGCTCTGAAGCTGCTTGCTTTTAAGGACACACAAATGGTAAGTGATTTTTTTTTAATAAGCATCACAGAACTTTAAGCCTAAATTTCAGACATTAGCTGATCTAATTCTGGAACCAGAGATAATAAGACTGAAATTATTAAGAATAAATACGATATGGAGTATTGTTGAACCCCCCTAACGTAAAACTTTTTAACTTATACAAAGTTATTAAGAGCCAGAGATAGTACAGAATTAAAGCTCTTGCCTTGCTTGTGGCCAACCCTGGTTTGATCCCGGGCACGTCACCACAAAGGGTCCCCTGAGCACCACCAGTGGTGATTTCCTAAACCCAGAATCTGGAGTAACCCTGAGAAGCACCAAGTATAAACCCCCACCCCTGACTCACCAAAATAAGAAAACAATTAAGACACGCCAAGAGGGATCAAGCATGTGGTTCGATAGCACAGCACTTGCCTTGCATCTGGGAGGCCCTAGGCTCGCCCCGGCACCACCACACCACACTTACGCACTAACACAAATACAATTGCCCGGAAACTCAATAATCATACAACATTTCTGCAGTAAGAGACAGTCCCTAATAAAGAAACAGCATTTCCCCACCAAATCCCAGCCTCACTGTCCTACGACAGAAAGAGAAATGGAAGAAACACTGCCATGAAATCATCACTTTCTAAAGGTTTTCTAGAGATAGGGGCAAGAGGTTTTGTTCCGTCTTAGTCCAGACACTGAAAAGGATTATTACATGTTACACACCTCCACACCATGCAGATAAAGAAACTCATTAGATACAGCTAAAGAAACTCAGTGGAGAAGAGAGAAGAACAGAAGAACACATATCTCGAAACTAGACTCCCTTCACAATCACACGCTATCTCCAAATTCTGATTTCAGACCATGTTGGCATATGGATGGGCTTTGGAGAACTGCAATCCCCCCTCCCCAACAATTTCTCCAATATTAAACTTAGACAGCTAGCTCTAGAGAACACTGTGCCCCAATTTTGACAGATAATTTATATGTCTGTTTGACATAAAAATAGATGAGATTTTTGCTCATGTCGCAAAAAGTGAACATTTTTAAGGTCTAAGCTGAGAACCTCTAGTTTAATTAGGGGGAAGGAAGGAAGGAAGGAAGGAAGGAAGGAAGGAAGGAAGGAAGGAAGGAAGGAAGGAAGGAGGGAAGGAAGGAAGGAAGGAAGGAAGGAAGGAAGGAAGGAAGGAAGGAAGAGTCTTCTGTATTCAACAGCCACCTGTTAGCATCCCTGAACTGACGGCTTCTGCTCTCTACGACCGCTATCTACTCCTTAGGACAGGAGACTCTTCATCCACTCCTTCCAGGGTGATCTTGGGCATTCCGATGGATAGAAGTAATGTTTTCACGCTAACTATGTTCAAATTTCCACCTCAGCCTCCTTGCTAGTGAACTCCAGATAGACCATCGAGGGGCCACTCCACCCAGTGGTCATATCTAAACTGGATTCCTAAGCAGTGGATGTGTCCATCTGCTAACCCAAACCAAACGCGTCCACCTCTCTGATCCTTTGCCTTTCTTTCCAAGCACACGTCACTCAAGCCACACATCCAGATGTCACCCTGAATTATTCTGTTTATAGCTAATGTTCTTAATGCAATAACGAATTTAGAGAAAAATACACTTAACACTGTCCTATCTGATACTGGCATTCCATGGAACTAATGACAGGACGTGTTTCTGAGAATACAGATGGTGCCTCCATTGTATTTCTAGAGCATTTTCTTTGGAGTGGGGTTGAAGGAATGGGAAAAGTGGGAAGGCAAGACACTAAAGTGTGGAAAAACAAGGTATTGCAAGGTGCTCTGATGCTCAAAACAAACCAGGCTGGAAACATTAGTTCTTCAAAACCAAAGACACTTAACATAAAAAAAAATCTTTCTCTGAGATAATATTTATTTAGGTATAAAGTAAAATATTCAAAAAGAATATTTTTCAGTCTTAGAATGAAGTTTTAGAGTCTTATGTGAATTTTGGTGTGTGTGTGTGTGAGATAAACTGCTCTTCCACACATTACATCTTCCAAAGTCTATAATCAAGGATAATTATATATAGAATGAAAGCCAAAAGTTCCTACAATTTTAAGAGCATCTTATACTCTATAAAAATATTTTAAATTCATAAAACACATAGGAACAAAGAGCAACAGTCTTCTCTTAAAACTTCACTCCTAGAAGAGGAAAAATTGTAGTTACCCCAGAAGGCTGTAAAGGATATTCAAACATAAGATTGCACTTTGTTGTCGTAAATATTTATGTACTTTTATAACTACCAGTCTCTCCACCCCATTAATTATATTTAATTCTATTGTCAGTAAATACACAAAGCTCTGGATAATTTGAGTGTTTGTCTCCAAACCCTGAAGACTGAAAAGGTCTCCTCAAACTCTTCAAAGAACAAGAGCACTTGAGAATATTAATAGATTGTTAAAAGTCATTTCTTACCACCACCAATTTTCCACATAACAGAAGAATGTGCTGAGTTGACAAACACTTGAGTAGCTAAATCCTGTCATTAGTTCCATTAAATGCCACCTTAATTAGGTATTCCTGATACAAAGATGAATATATGGGCCCCACAGAAATACCTTCGAAGTACAAAGAAGTGAAATGATAAAGTTCCCTATGAAAAATGTTAACCAGACGACCCCCCACTCCATGAGGGCCTCCGTTTTCCACATCCGGACTTCCCTTCTCATCAGAACTCCACCCAGCAGACCAGCCTATCACAGCCCGGCTCAGGCGGCTGCTTGCGGCCGCACGGTTCATCAATAAATGCTGAATTTAGAGATGACTACAAGAATATGCTACCTGCAGGCACAGCCTGGCAAGCTACCTGTGTCATATTTGATATGCCAAATACCATTAACAATTTTAGACCTCATTCCCATGACCTGATGGAGTGGATTGAGGCTCTTTATGTTCCTGGAGCAAGCAGGTGCCCTTGGGCTCTAGTAGCATGAGACAGGATATATGGAGATGTTACTGGTGCCCGCTTGAGCAAATCGATGATGAACGGGAAGACAGTGATACAGTGATTAAAAATGTTAATATTAAAAATATTTAAAGCAGTAGGGCTGAGAGATAGCATAAGGCTAAGGGTCAAGCCTTGAAGATAGCCACACTAAGTTGGTCCCTAGCATCACCTGGTCCCGAATGCCAACCCTGGGGATACAACCTCAGAGGCTACCAGAGCAACACTGGGGCAGCTCAGAAAATCCCCTACACCCCAACAACATCCTCTGCCTGGCATTGAATCATCGGCCAGGATTGGTTCAAATATTACTGGGTGACGGCCACTAGGCCTACTGATCAGTTTGGGATAGGCCTCTCAAAAACCAAAAGTGTAAAGTCAGTGCTCCAGAACAGAAACAATGTCAAATAAGTCATCTGCTAAATTACTAGGACATTAGTTTTGTTCCCACAAGCACTTAAATCTAAACATTTTATAAAAATAGGGTTATAAAAAATTTCTTCAAAAATATTCCTTCATTCTAATAATCCACATATTCTCTTCCAGGTATGCCACTCCAGAGACTCACAGACATGGGGCAGAGCTGCTACTGGCTCTCCTTGGGAAAAAGCAGAGCCTCTCTCTGCTCTCTGCCCCAGCAGAGCCTTGCAACAAGCCAGACGACCCCTCACTCCATGAGAGCCTCCATTTTCCACATCCGGACTTCCCTCTCGTCAGAACTCCACCCAGCAGACCAGCCTATCACAGCCCAGCTCATCGAGTTCCACCCTGCAGCAGTCTTTTTTAAATCCGGCTCAGGTATGCCAGTCCAGAGACTCACAGACATGGGGGCAGAGCTGCTACTGGCTCTCCCTGTGCCCAGCCACTCACGAGGCGCCTAGGAGGGATGGCGGGTTCTAGCCCTGGCCCGCCACCCCAGCAGAGCCTTGCAACAAGCCAGACGACCCCCCACTCCATGAGGGCCTCCATATTCCACATCTGGACTTCCCTCTCGTCAGAACTCCACCAGCAGACCAGCCTATTACAGCCTGGCTCATCAATAAATGCTGGACTTAGAGATGACTACAAGAGTATGCTACCTGCACGGCAGAGCCTGGCAAGCTACAGGTGTTGTATTTGATATGCCAAATACCAGTAACAATTATAGACCTCATTCCCATGACCTGATGGAGTGGATTGAGGCTCTTTATGTTCCTGGAGCAAGCAGATGCCCTTGGGCTCTACTAGCATGAGACAGGACATATGGAGATGTTACTGGAGCCCGCTCGAGCAAATCGATGATGAACGGGAAGACAGTGATACAGTGATACAATACAAATAATGAAATGTACATAGTAAATGAGGAAAGATACACACAAAGCATTATGAAAGTGGAGAGGCTTGCTTGAGCGAAACAAACAATTCAGCAGTTAGGGTGAATCATCAATTGCTAAGTGTCCGTGAGCAAGCAATCATGCAACAGTAGATCACTGCTTCCTGTGAGGAACTTATGGAGCACACGAAGCAAACCCTGTAAACTGCACTGCAACAATCCATGAAAACGATTTTTCCATCTCTGTCAAAACCCACAGAAGATGAAGGTCTGACTGATGAAAACAGGTGATGGCTCTGTAAAGCTTGTGTGTACGTGTGTGTGTGGGGGGGGGGCTCTTTTGTTTTTACAGTAGCTCTAAGTTTAAAAGGTATGTAATAGCTTTCAAGTTTAGCCTCACTCTCTTCCTAAGTACAGATTTTCCTTGCCCCAGAGGGAATGCCATCTTGCAGCAGGGAGCCGCAATTTGAGACAAGGGCAGTGCCCGACCTTGGGTTTCCTTTGTTTACGGCCCTCTGTCTCCTACTCCGTGACTGTCGGATTTCCTGGCCAAGTGCAGTGGTTTGCTAAAGAGCTTTTTGTATAGATACAGGAAGACAGTTAAGACTAATTACTCACTCCTGGGCGTGCACCATATTTCTTTTTAAAAAATTAAAATTATTTTTTGTTTTTTGCTTTTTGGGTCACACCTGGTGATGCTCAGGGGTTATTCCTGGCTCTGCACTCAAGGGACAACATGGGATGCCGGGGACCAAACCCAGGTCGGTCGCATGCAAGGCAAACGTCCTACCCACTGGACTATCACTCTGGCCCCTTGCACCATATTTCTTAACTAAATACCTCTATTGCCTTTAGATTGATCTTAATTCCTCTCACCCCCAAAAAAGAGGGTTTCATCGTGGGACTGGATGGGACCAGGAAGAGAGACCACCCTGGCCTCAACATGGGGCAACTAAGTGTCTGTTCTTCAGTCAAGACCTTAGAGCAAGCTTTGTTCTGACACGAGCGAGGGGGACAGGGTCACAGAGCGTGCTCAGTGTTTACCTAAGGAAATCAGAGGACCCTGAGGGGACTGGAATGATCAATCTGGTGAGAGGAACGCAGTATAGACTATAAGGTGCGATCGCCCCAGGAAGGTCACCCTAATTCCAGGTGTAGATAAATGTCTGTATCTCTTACTATGTCTATACAAAAAATGACTGGAAATATCATTGAAATAATTGTTTATTAGCCCAAGATGAGAGAAAACGTCCTGGGCTTTCACACTGGCCCCAGGACAGAGCCCACTGACAGGTTTTTGCACCTGATGAGAAGAGCATTTCTCACTTCCCGTTTGGAGTAAAAAGAGCCCTTTGCCTTTGTCCACAGCCTTCCACAGCCCTGCCCCAGCCTCTGAAAACTATAAGCTCTATTAGTCCTTTCCTGTGCACTCGTCCCTCTCCCCTCCCATTCACTCTTGGCTCTGCTGCTGCTGGTATTGGTGGCAAGTGCAGAGATTTGGTGTTGGTGAGGTATGGATAACTAAAACCTGAGCCTTTCTAAAAACTGGTGACCCTGTTTCTGTTCATCAACCATAAGGGACAGTCATTGACCCCAAAAAGTGGCCAGGGAACCCTATGGAACCTAATACTGTTGGGGGCTCTAGGAGCCCCTACACCCCAACATTGTAAGGTTTCACCGCTAACTTGTTCAGAGGTCAAGTTAAACTATCACTTCACTTGTATCACTGTCTTCCCGTTGTTCATCAACTTGCTTGAGCGGGCACCAGTAACATCTCTATATGTCTTGTCCCATGCTAGTGTAGCCCAAGGGGCAAGTGCTACCTCCAGGAACATGAAGAGCCTCAAACCATTTCAGGTCATGGGAATGAGGTCTATAATTGTTACTGGTTTTTGGCATATCAAATACGATACAGGTAGCTTCCCAGGCTTTGCCGTGTGGGTCGCATACTCTTGTAGTAGCCTCCCACCTCATGCATGCATTGATGAACCTCAACAGGGAAAGATCAGCTTTTCTGCTGGGTGGAGCTCTGACGAGCTGTGGAGTCCAGATGTTGAAAATGGTGGCCCTCATGGTGTAGGGGTTCCTCTGGCTTCTTGCGAGACTCTGCTGGGATGACAGGCCAGGGCTAGAACTCGCCTACCCTCCTGGGCACCTCATGATCAGCTGGGCAGGGGAGAGCTGGTAGCAGCTCTACCTCCATGTCTCTGAGTCTCATGGTACTGAAACATGGTACTATCTGAAATATAGTCTCAAATGTCTATCTAAATGTACACTGAAAATGTAAGTAATATTTTAAAGGAAAACTATCATAGAAAGTAGTACTTAAAGAGTTACCCATTTACTGTTTCTTAGAAAGGCTAGTGAAATAAAATTCCTTTTTTATCATAAGTATATACAATCACGATCACGATCACGATCTTCCCGTTGATCATCTATTTGCTAGAGCGGGCACCAGTAATAACTCCATATGTCCTGTCTCATGCCAGTAGAACCAGGGGCATTGGCTTGCTACAGGAACATAAAGAGCCTCAAACCATTATATTAGGTCATGGGAATGACCTAATATAATTGTTACTGGAATTTGGCATACCAAATACAACACAAGAAGCTTGCCAGGCTTGCCGGCGGGAGGCAACCTCTTTTAAACACCTCCAAATAAAGCATTTATTGATGAACCGCGTGGCTGCTTGCAGCCACGCCAAGCCGGGCTGCGATGGGCTGGTCTGCTGGGTGGAGTTCTGACGAGAGGGAAGTCCAAATGTGGAAAATGGCTGCGCCCGTGGAGTGAGGGGGGGTGGTCTGGCTTTTTGTGAGGCTCTGCCGAGGTGGTGGGCCAGGGCTAGAACCCGCCATGCCTCCCGACTGCCTCATGAGCGGCTGTGCACAGGGAGAGCAAGGAACTGCTCTGCCCCATGTCTGAGAGTCTCTGGACCAGCATACCTGGGCCGGATTGAGGAAAAAACTGCTGCAGGGTGGGTGTCGATGATCCGGGCTGTGATGGGCTGGTCTGCTGGGTGGAGTTCTGACGAGAGGGAAGTCCAAATGTGGAAAATGGCTGCGCCCGTGGAGTGAGGGGGTGGTCTGGCTTTTTGTGAGGCTCTGCCGAGGTGGTGGGCCAGGGTTAGAACCCGCCATGCCTCCCAACTGCCTCATGAACGGCTGTGCACAGGGAGAGCAAGGAACTGCTCTGCCCCATGTCTGAGAGTCTCTGGACCAGCATACCTGGGCGGATTGAGGAAAAAACTGCTGCAGGGTGGGTGTCGATGATCCGGACTGTGATGGGCTGGTCTGCTGGGTGGAGTTCTGACGAGAGGGAAGTCCAAGTGTGAAAAATGGCGACACCCGAGGAGTGAGGGGGGTGGTCTGGCTTGTTGTGAGGCTCTTCCGAGGTAGTGGGCCAGGGCTAGGAACCCGCCATGCCTCCCGACTGCCTCATGAATGGTTGTGCACAGGGAGAGCAAGGAACAGCTCTGCCCCATGTCTGAGAGACTCTGGACCAGCATACCTGGGCCGTATTGAGGAAAAAGCTGTATATACAAACTGTATATACAAAAGTATATACAAACTGATAAATGACTAGCATTGATCTTTCTCATCATTAAGGCACTGAGGAGCTAGTGAACGTAGAAAAATAAATGACATTGGTAACATATGGCAGTAGAGCGGAGATTAGAGAAAACTACTGGTATTAAGTGAGTCTACAATGTGACAAGCAAAAAGTTCCTACTTGAATTCATTCACATACAAATTTTAAAAGAAGGGGGGGGGGGGGGGAGGAGACCAAGCACAACCAATTGTGTTCTTTAAACTCAAGTGCAAGAAAGACTCTGGAGGGTGAATAGGTGTGACCTTTTGCAAATACCATTCAATTATAGACCTCATTCCCATGACCTGATGGAATGGTTCGAGGCTCTTTATGTTCCTGGAGTGAGCAGATGCCCTTGGGCTCTACTAGCATGAGACAGGACATAATGGAGATGTTACTGGTGCCCGCTTGAGCAAACTGATGATGAACAGGAAGACAGTGATACAGTGATTCAATTGGAAAAACAACTGTCCAGCTAGTTGGGGCACCTCCCAAAGTCTGTAACTAGCTGTTCACTTGCAAGCCCAACTTTGCAGGCCCCGAGTTGAAGCAGAGGCTAGAGACCTGGGAGGAACTTAGAATCTGAGACAAACCCTACCGTCATCGTTCCTCCTTCCAAACTCAGTTCAATTTTGTTCCTGCCACAAAACTGTGGTTGTGGTCATGAATGACTTATTTCTTTACATGCCACTTCAAAGAGATTTGAAAAAATAAAACTACCCAAACACTGCTTGCTCTTTATAATACCAAGATCCAGTGTCTATCAACCAGACCCACTTTGATTCCAATGGAAATACCACTATGCAATTTTCATGCTGGAGAACAACAAAACCCAAGCAAGATTATGTTCTCTGAATTCGCTGGGAAGGAGAGAGAAGACTCTGCTTAATTTAAGTGAAATCTTAGCCAGATAAAGCAACTACAAGGGTCCTTCCTCCCGAGTGAAATCAGGGTCCCTCGATCGCTAACGAAGACTAGGTAAGGATCACTGCACTGTACCAGCAAGGAAGAAACAGCAGAACAATCCGCCGTGCTCAGAGAGCATGTTCTGCTAAAGGGACTAAACCTGATGACTGTAAGTTCCTGTTTCATAACTATGCTTTGGCTATATTCCATTCTCCACTGTCCTTTATTGTGAAAGGAATAAGGCGAGAGAACACATGCAGTGTTACCAGAGAAAGTGAACCCAGGGGAGGCTATCTCCCCCTCCACATAATCTAATATATATGAGAAACTACTTCAGAACTACTTTTCAGGAACTGAACCCTAATGGAAAGGGCAGGTAGAGACGACTCCTCTTAACCTCAAACAAACAGATCTTCAGTCTAGACACAGAAATGAGAGGGGGAAATTTCACCCAGGGAGCATTGTGGAGACGCCTGACAATGTTCCACCTGTTGCCCTAGAAAAAGCACAGGAACAAACAATTAGAAATAAAGGGACCTATTAGCAATGTAAGAAAAGGAAGCTAGGAAAGGTATCCACCAACAGTGGCCAAGAACAGCCTTGAAGAGAGGGAGTAGGGGTCTGGCTTTTTGCTCAACAGAGATAGAGCAAAGTCCCAGCTGACACACAGACTAGTGGTTTCTAGGACACTCACCCGAATGCACAAGGGAGAATGGCAAGCACGCACAACTGAAGACGGGAGTGGAGTGAGGGCGACCACCTCAATGCCAAGAAGGCCCGGAGTTAAAACGTTCTAAGGTTCCACTCTGGCCCCATCACAGCCAGGAGAAGGCACAGAGGCAGCATCTCCAGGGAAAGTCGGTCACATGAGGAATCTGCACACCTCAGGCTAGTCCATTCCTAACCCTGTCAGAACTGGCGGTCTCTGGGGGCAGTGGGGAAGGAAGAGAGGAAGAAAGCTGAACTTCCCAGATATCCAAGACTACTGGAGTCATGTCCAAAGGACACCAGAGGTGACTTCTTGAAACTGCTGGCCAGAGAGGGACCATCCGACTTCCAGTTCAGCAAATATATTTAGTCGTGAGCCTAAATGGATGTAAATAAACAAGGACGACAAACTGATTTGCTGGAAACTGAGCGAATAATAAATGGGGGGTTCGGGGATCAGCCTTCACCTGCCTTTCCACACCACACAGCTGCCTCCCCAACAGGAGCCAAACCATCAGACAACCAAACAACTCATTTCTACTATCTAAAGAAGAGGAACCACCTCCTTAAAAAATGACTCCAGCTAATAAATAAAAAGAATTATAAAATTACAGGGTGAGTGTTTTTGAAATAGCTAAAAAACAAAGAACCTCCGGCTCCGGGCACATCTCTTTGACTCCACCATTCTCCCTGTATTAACATATGCCTCAGAGACCTGGGCCCTACGAAAGCAGGATGAGAATGCTATTCGGGTCTCCCAAAGAGGAATCGAAAGAGCTATGCTTGAAATATCATGCCTCACTCAAGTGAGAGAAGGAATCGGAGTTCTGACCTCTGTCGCTATTCCAAAATCAGGGGGCGCTGTCTCGTTTGCCAAGATATCAAAAAATCAGATGGGCTGGACATGTAAAGAGATTTGGAGATGACCGCTGGACTAGAGCGTTACTGACTGGATCCCATGGGACGTCAAAAGATCATGTGGCCGCCCACCTACAAGATGGTCAGATTTCCTCGTCAAGACCCTGAACGAACGGTTTGAGGTTCTTCATATTCCTGAAGCAACCAAATGCCATTGAGCTGACTCAGGCATGTGATAGGGTCAAATGGAAATATTACTGGCGCCCGCTCGAGCAAATCGATGAATAACGGGATGTCAAGTGATCAAGAGTGTTTTTTTGAAACTCCCAATGAATTAATGAATCCAAGCACTCAGCTCCAATGGCTGCTAATATCACATAAACAATGACTAACATATTGATATACCTCTTGAAGAAAGAATATATCCCCACCAATAGACTGGCCAAAGGAACTGAATCCAGAACTAACTCAATCTGTCCATTCAGGCGCCACTTTGCGACACGGAGGAAAGGGCAGAGTCATAAATTCAGCACAATGTAGACTAAAGGGAAACTATGTGAGCAAGTTATCTGGGTTTCTCAGTGGAAACTGTAATGAGAGAAAGAAAGCAGGAACCTTCCGGCTAGAAACTGCTAGTAGAGGAAGAGACTTAAAAATATACATATATCATATATACCTAACGTAAAACAAAAGGCAAGACTCATCTACAGTCAATGGTATAGCCCTGGATGATGGAATCACAGAAACTCACGAGTTTCTTTCTAAAACTCAGTGAAACATACGCACACACACACAAAATTTTGTGGGACGAAGTGGCTACTCTTGGAATGGGTACCTGGAGCTAAGAGGGAACTCTCAGCTGGAGAGATGTGGGGACAGACATTCCCTTTCCCATTCAGCACCAGGGAATCTGCGGCTCTGGAGATGTGAGCAATCACACGCCTGAGTGCTGAGTGTGCAGGCGTAGCTCGGGCACAGGGCCATGTGGCGGCTCGAACCCAATCTCTTTCCTTTGTAACAGGGGGGTGGTGTGAGGTAGAGGGAAAGGAGCACACCCAAAAGTGTTCAGGGGTCACTCTTGGGGCTCGTGCTCAGAGGTGCTTGGGACTCATGTGATGCTGGGGCTCGACCAGTCTTCTGTGCACAGAGCTGGGTTCCAGCTACTAGCCCTGATGCACAACCTGACCAGTCGCTGGATACCTTGTATGACTTATAAAAAAAAAATCTTGACTGGAGCTTAAGGAGTCTTACCTACAAAACACTGTTTGGCTTTGAAGGTTGTTAAATGTCCATATAAAGGAAGGAATGCATAATCTCCTCAAGAAAATACTGTCACCAGAGCAAAGCCCAGCTGTTGACAATTTAAGATTGATAAGGAAGGTTCTTCAGAGACTGCAGGAGTAAAGAAGCTTTTCCTGGAACTTGGGATCAGAGAAGACAGGATTATGCCTCTGATGTGATCTAATGTTTTAGCTTTCTTTTTTTTTTTTTTCAAAATAAACACATCCTTTGGGATTTCTGAAGAGAGCAGTGGGATAACCATTGGAGGTGGGAGATAAGGCAGCTTCTCAGGGGGAACAGAGGCACATCACAGGGACAGAACAGGAGTGCGTAGATTTAAAAAGAGTAAGAATTTGCTAGATAAGCAAGCTGGGAAGCTTCCACGGCAGGCAGACATTAGTCACTAAAAAGGTTGGTTAAGAGATGAACTAAGAAATAAACCAAGGCCAACCGGTGAAGGATTTGGGGCATTTTAGTGGTAGTCAAGCACCAGTGCCATCAGGTTACCTAAGCCTTAACTAGATAGAGTGCTTTAAAAATGGAATGAAAAATAATCATTTTCTTGAGGCAATAAAAAGTGAAAAAAAGTTATTTGATTGCAAGTCAGATTTCATTAATCTGAGCCTTAAAGCAGGTCTAACTCTTTAGGGTTATTCTATATGCTAATGTAATTTGTGTATCTGGGGCCACAAAACAGAAGGTGCTCCTATGGGTCAACTTCTAAATCAAAGTGCCTTTACAGGAAGGAAACCTAACACATACCAATCATTCACAGTCCTCCAACTCAGCTTTACTAACTCGCCTTACAGGAGTGAAGAAATCCACCAGCCTCACCAGAAAGCCCTAACTGTGTCATATGTGTGCTCCTTCCTGTATTACTCTATACAACTTGCTCTTGTCTTGGGAGGGGTCAGGGGGCAAGGGAGAAGGGGAGGGGAGGGGAGGAGGAGAAGGGAAGAGAAGAGCGGGAATGGGAGAGGAGGAGGAAGAGGGAAGAGGGGAGGAGTGAGAGAGGGAGGGAGGGGAGGGAGGAGAGGGAGAGAGAGGGAGAGAGGGAGAGAGGGAGAGAGAGAGAGAGAGAGAGAGAGAGAGAGAGAGGAGAATAAAGGGGGAAAGAGCAAAATGGAGTCACTAGTGTAAACCCAAGCCACCAACCAAGATGAGGAACTAACTTCGCTGTGGTAACCTCTAGCCCTCCTGGGGTCTCCTGAGCAGCACTATTACGGTCATCTGCTGGCCTCCTGGTCCAGAGAGGAGGGCGAGCCTGCCAATCCCCTGGTTCCTATCACACCCTCTACCGTGGAGCCTGCCACTTCGTATCGCTCTCTGGAGTCCCCTTTCACAAAGAAAGGCCATACGTGGATATACCCGGGACGCTGCCCAGTCCACATCTATCACATCCATGAAATCTTGAATTTACTCAGTTGACTTTTAACTCCCCAAATTCCTGGGCAAACTAATGGGTTCCCCCAATCCATTCATTATTTTCTCTTGAGTAAAGGACATTAAGCTTGTGACTGAATCATTTTAATTTTGTCACTTGACATGTGTGACAGCTAGGCTTGGATGTGAGGCATAAATCACAGTCATTTAGTAACTCTCTGTCCTGCTATTTTAAGAATGAACTTTAATCACAGTTAGTAATAGGAATGAGAGGTAACATTTTAGGATGTGCCATAGCAGTCGCAGAACCAGGCAGTGAATGGCTCTGATCTTTACCTCTGCCTTGGAAACAGGTACTTCTGTCCTCCTTTTGTTTTTCAGACAAACAAGTCAGGGTCCACAACTTGTAAAACCACAGAGGGTGGACACTGACAGTTTTGTATGTTTGCATTTACCCAATGATTTTTGTTACTTGGCAATTAGTCTTTCCTATTGGGCCAGTCCTACGCTACATTTGCACCGTAATTCCCATGATAGTGGAGAATCTCAGGGAACATGGAGCGATACAGAGATCTCTAAAAAGGAAATACTCATCTGTGAGAAGAGGCCACACTAGGAGACTTGATTTATAAAACTGACTTCCATTAGCCCTTTTCCAGATCTCTTTAGAGAGTATGTTTCTCTAACACAGTATTTAACATGGAGTCACCTGCCACTTGTCACTTGTCTTTCCACTGTTCATCGATTTGCTCAATTGGGCACCAGTAATGTCTCCTTTCACTGGGAATGAGGTTCATTATTGTTACTATTTTTGGCATATTGAATACACCACGGGTAGCTTGCCAGGCTCTGCCTTGGCTCTGGGCTCATTCCCGAGGGGCCAGTCTTTTTCTATGTCAGACCATCCACCATTCAGGGCCCACGGGGCAGAGCCCTGGGGGGGTGTAGACAAGCCTGTCTCCTGTCTGCCACCTGCCGACACAGCTGGGCACCACAGCCATGCCTGCAACACCTCGAAGGGGCAGGTTAACGTGGAGCACTACTCAATATTTTACTACAATATTATGGAATAGTGGGGCCTTATATTGTGGAACAGAGGTGCCTTAATTTTTTGTTTTTCAAGAAGTCTATCACCAGAAAGATGAAAGTATGACTATTTTTATCACTCTCAGACACAGACTCATACACAATCAGCCCATCAAAAATATCATCTAAGTGCCAGGAATGGGCTGGAGCGTAATTTACACGTGGCAGCTGCGGGTTCAATCCGCACCGCCACATGACCCCCAGAGCACCGCTTGGAATGGGCCCCTGAGCACTGCACCAGGAGTATCCCTCAAAGCACTGCTGGGTGTTCACCCCTCCCCCAAAACAAAACTAAAATAAAACGTCCTCTGAAATTGAAATGAAATCAAATTGGTAAAATGTTTTCAACTCGCACATTCCCTTTGGGGGGCTTGGGGTGGGGAATCAACCCAGTTATTCCAGGTTAACAGTCACTGAAAACGCTTAAGATCTGTCAGTGCCCTGGGGCCACATGCTCAGAAGTCAACAGGGCTCTTCTCCTTCTAGCAGTCTCTCTCCTCTGTTGGCAGGTCTGTCCCATAAGGTCTGTCATCTGGAAGAGCTCATTCTGCACAGTTGATGATTTTCCAGAGGTGACGTTTTCAGGCTGAAATCATAATCTTTTGTAGCCATAATCAGCTGAAATTCTCATTATGTCCATAATACTATTTAAAACTTGTTTCCCCCAAAATGGAACATAGAAGTTCTCCCTCCCAGCAACTATACCAACATCAAAACATCCTGGCAACATTAATTATGGGGTAGAGGAGGGGGTAGTTTTAAGTTAAAGTTTAGAACTTAAACCATAAATCTACCAAAAAGTTATGCATTTTAAAATATAAAATACTGCACAGTCTCAACAAAGGTTGTCTGCATCAAACAAGCAAGTTCACAAATGTTACATTACGTGACTTGATTCTGATTTATGATTAAGATTGTTAGAACTTGTATATTGTGCCCTTGCTACACATGTTCACTGTAAATACTGCCTAAGAAGATTGGAATGCAATCGCCATAAAAATAATTGCAGGCTGTTGCATAATCAGGAGTCTGTTTCTATTCTTTATTAGGCTGGTCTCATCATACCAAGTAAAATATACGTGCTGAATAAAAATAGAGGCTTCTAGAATTACATTTGCCTTTATGTTATCTTTAGATTTAAGATTTTAAGGGTTTAATAGCTATAATTGCAAAATCATATTGTTCCTTTCTTTAAAGAGTCTATAGAAAAAAAGAGTCACTTGACTCTTATGAGCTCTATTATCGCTAAGTCACTGTATGTATCCTATATACACAGATATATTTTCTCTCTTAAAGCAGACTCTTACGGGGTGCATGTGCGCAGGTGCTCAGGGTGCTGGGCCCGAGATCAGAGAAGAACAACGATGAACTCAACGCCCCTGCACTGCCAATGGCCCACTTCACTTCCAGGCCCGTCTCCTTCACCTTCAAGCTGTCCCTGTGCTTTGCCGCTAGGCTCTGTCGCCCCTGACTCGGTCTCCTTGTGTCGTCCAGGTGACACCAAACCTAAGGCACCACTCTGGAACTTGCTGCATTCAAGATTACGCCACTTTGCTGGGGTAGATTAAACAAAAGATCGTTGTGCCTGCCTGCTCGAACCTGTGGAGACTTTAAAACATGTCCCCAAATTCTCTGCTCCTCCTTCCTTCAAGAGTTCTCTTTCCCTTCAATGAGGGCTGCGTTTAAGCCTCTTTGAGTAAAGGGGATCAGCGTGAGTTTGCAATTTCAGACACTTTGTCCAAAAAAGGTGTCGCAGCTGCCCCACGGAGGGTGCTGGCCTCCATCCTCTAAGGTAAGGCGGGCGTCATGTTGCAGGGACACTCAAGTAGACAGTGGTAAGGCCTGAGAGGTAAAAATTAAGTCCTCCTGTCACCAGCCAGTGAGTCGGTCAGCTGGGGCTTGGCGCCTCCAGTTCCAGTGAAACCTTTACTTGACTGCAGTCACTGTTGACACCCTCCCAACTAAGTCACTCCCAGGCTCCTCACCCAGGAAACCATGGCAGTAGATATTTATTGTTTTAGCCACTAGATTTTGGATTAAGTTACACCGTGGTAGACAGTTCTAACACTCTTTATCAATAAATGTCTTCCAAGAAGAAATAAACACAAGCTTTCATGACAATCTTCCCCAACAGTATTAACCTGGGGTGTCGCTGACAAGACTAGCAAGCAGTTACTAGATAACCACAGGGAAGAGGCACAGGAATAAGGGAGAGACAGGAAGATTCTCACTGTGAACCCACCGTCTTTGCAACAGTTTTCAATGCCTGCATTCTAGAGCCTGGGCTGAATCTGTGAGAGAGGATGGTGGTGGCAGGTTTAACCGTCCCCTGTAAACAAGGGTATGCTCTTGCTCTCTAGATTTAAATGTGAGAGACAACGCTATGCCTCAGAGCCCACTCAAGTTGAACTGCTTTCAATGGCGCATTACTGTCTCCTGAGGGAACTTCTGATTATGTGCTAATGAGGGGAATAAATTCAGCTGAACTTTTAGTGATAGATATTTTTTCCTCCGCCCTCTCCCTCCACCTCCATGCCAGCTACCCGGAAGACACATGCCAGACCCACAGCTCCATCAGCGTGCGGCCGCTCTGCAGCCACATGACAGTCTTAGATAGTACTAGATGTTAGGATCAGGTCCTTCCCAGGATTTTTCACACTTATACACTGTATACAGTACTAGGCAGGTTCTAGTTGTGACCCGTCATCCCAGTGAGCCTAGCAGGAAGCCTGAGCAATCCTCACACCATGAGGTCAGTCATTTTCAACATCCAGACTCCACAGCTCCTCAGAGGTCCACCCAAGAGAAAACCTGATCTTTCCCCTTTGAGTTTCATCAGTAAATGCTCAAGATAAGAGCCTCTACTGAGAGTATACCATCTACGGCAGAGCCTGGCAAGCTACCTGTGTTTTTATTTGGCATGCCAAAAAACCAGTAACAATTATGGACCTCATTCCCATGACTTGAAGGAATGGTTTGAGGAGCTCTTCCCTGTTCCTGGAGCAAGCAGATGCCTTGGGGTACACTTGCTTGCAAAGGGACATATGGAGATGTTACTGGTGCCCGCTCAAGCAAATTGATGAACAACGGGAAGACAGGTGATACAAGTGAAGTGATTTTTTTTTTACTGCAATTACAGATTACCTTGGCATCCTAACACAAAACCTCAGTTTCATTCAGGTTAACTCTTAACATATGGGTTTGCAGTGATGTGCTATAAAATTGCAGCACCTATCAACTGAGGAGGAAAGTTTCATCAACATTCAAAAAGATAATTCTGGAAATAGAAAAGGCCCTTCTGTTAAGATTCGGGGTTTTGTTTGTTTGTTTTGTTTAGTTTTGCTTTGCAACATTAGTCACAGCAAATGGAAAAGAATGAATTATCCTAAAATTATGGTGAGACCTTACTTAACTTGATTCAGGGTGGAAAACTCATCTTATACAACCTCAACAGGGCTCCTAAGTGTTTAGTGACGTGATTGTTTAGAGGCGCTAAGAAAGTTTCCTGGACATGGCTACAATATAGTTCAAATCAAACAGGAGGACACATGTGAGCCCACAATGAGTAAGCCCGAATTCCACTCCAAACACTGCTAGGTGATCACTAGGCTGCTTTCTAGAAAGGGGTGGAGGCGAAATGTGCTGACAGGTTCCGTCACATTAAAAGCTGTGTACAAAAAGGAAGCGCTCCCGTGACTTCATCAGAGGCTGGAGCGAGACGATGCCGGACAGCTCATCTCTTTCCACAGAGAAAAGGACCTGCCTACAGCCTGACCACGACCACCTCTTGCGGTGGGGACCACGCGGGCTTCTGTCTCTGCAGGGAGAAAGGGGGGCAGGCTGGGCCACACCGGTGGTGCTCGGGCCTTACTTACTTCTGGCTCTGCACTCCAGGATCACTCCTGGTGGGCCTGGTGGGACCATATGGGATGTCGAGGATCAAACTGAGTCAGCTGTGCGCAAGGCAAGCACCCAACCCGCTGTCCTAGCACTCCAGCCCCAAACGTGGATTTCAAAGTCAGACAAGTCTGGTCAAACCTGCCTCGCCGCATACATGTAGGGTAACCCTGCAGAACCCATTACACTTCAGTTGTCTTAATAGGTTTCTTCATTTAAAAAAAAAAACAGAGAAAGTGAAGTACCCCTGTATGAGTCAAGATTTTAAATTACATAAAAAGTCAAACTGTCAAAAAGTGGGAGGAATTACTTCTCAGAGAACGACGGTGGAGGCTCAGAAATGCCAAAGGAAAGCACGCTGTGAGAACTGAAGCTCCACGGTGCTACATCAAGCACGGATGCCCAGCGGCTCGTAAACGCTCTCTGCAGCTCTCCGCTGGCTGCTGCCGTTGGGCTTCTGTTCACCTACACTGGGAAGAGCTGCAGTGCCCAAGACAGGAGCCATCAGCCCGGTGTGAGCATTTACAATGTGTCTTATCTGAACTGAACGTGGCAAAGATTGAACACATACACTAGAAACCAATACTCAGTACCAAAAAATAAATATAAAATCTTACTAATGGTTTCCACTGTTTCCATGCTAAAGTCATACCTAAACAGACTAGGTTAGTTAGTACAAACGCTGTCTAGCCTGATTTCATCTCTTTCTTCTTAGGCCTTTTCACCCAGCAACTGGAAATCACAGCTCAGGCTCACGATGGTGACCCGTGTTCTATGTTACTGCACGTTGCCGGCCTTGCCCTCTGGGGAGAAGCATGCTGGCCCAATCAGCTCACCCCAGCCCATAAACGTCACAACCCACAATCAGCTCACCCCCAGCCTATAAACGTCACAACTCAGAAAAACTTTTCTCATCCTCCTAAATTCCAAATGCTCTCAGATAGACTCCGACAATGCAGCCGGCGCCCGTTTCAGGTAGGAGGGCATCGGAGAGCCCTGCCCAATCACTGGGAGGAGCAGGGGACAGACGCTGGCCACAGAGCACAATTTAGAGGAAGAAGCAGCGAGGGCAGACTCAGACAAACACAACAGCTTGACGGTGCTGCCTTATAAGGTGGCTCCGCGGATCAAACAGAAACTCGTGGGGCACAGCCCTCTTTATCAGAGGCCATGGCTCCAAGCGCCTCTTTAAAGACACTGCGCCACATACTCGGAATGAATAGGTGGCTGTGAATCATGACCAGAGGGCAGGAAGAGATACCCGGAGGAGCACTTTAGACTGTATCTGAGGATGCCTCGGCTATTTGTGCGGGAGACCAGAGGCTCCTCGGGAACAGACTTTACCAGAGTGATTCGTCAAGATCTGACCTACTTTACACTGGTAACTGATGCTACTGTTTGAGACGATTCTCACTGACTCGTACCACAGGAGTTCCACTGTTTGTATTTTGCTGTGAACCCCCTAAGAAATGCACCAGGCCATAAGGCACTCAGCAGCAGAGCCCAGATATGTTGGTCTCAAGAAGTCCTTTGCAAGTACCGGAGCCCTGTTTGATGTATTAGGAGAAAAGGCGATTTCTATGCAGCCTACAGGGGTTCAAGCCCCAGCATCCCATATGGTTCCCTGAGCACACCAGTAGTAATTCCTGAGTGCACAACCAGGAGTAACCCCTGAGCATCGCGGTGTATGACCCAAAAAGTAAAAAAAAAAAAAGTACTGAAAATACATTCAATTATACATTCCTAATTCTAACCCTTATCATTCAACTAAAGATACATATAGAGTTTTTTTAATGACCGCTGCATACATGTTAACTGGATGGAGCCAAACGATAAATAACTGAGTGGTATGGTAAGAATGCGAGAGAGGTGACTCAGTGCTAAAACCAAGGGCAGGTTGTATTTTCCTCGTGTTTGTGAAAACTTTACTCTGTGAAGACAGAAAGGAGAACGATCAGGACGTGAAAGATTCCTTCTAACAGTGGCACTGCAGTGCACAGCTAAGAGGAAAAAAAGCTGGATTTTTATAAAAACACAAGAGTGATGTGTATTCATGATTTCTGACTTGTTTGGTAGTTTCAAGAAATACCCCCATTACTTCTTTTCTGTAAAAAAAAACAAAAAGGCGCCTTCTAAAAAACAGCTCTATACCATTTTAGGTATTCTTCTAGCGACTTACCATCTTAAGCTTACAAACTTGAGTTGATCTATTTTGAGTTCCGTTTTGTGTGGTTTAGGCATGGGTTAAAGGTCGTTTGGGGCAGGAAGCAGGGTCATAGCTCAAAGGGGAGTGGTGGGGCGCCCCAGGCTTTTGCATGTCAGAGCCCCGGGTTCAATCTCTGGCATCACATGGTTCTCGCACGTCCCTGGGAGCAGCCTCTAGGCCTGCCAACGCTTCTGGCTCCCAAGCAGCAGCAATAAAGATCGATGAATAAAGCTGGCGTTTATTCAATATCCGATTATTTAAGCGACTCTTAAATAATTGACATATCCGATTATTTAAGCAACACTTGTTTAAAGGATCAATAGACTAAGGCAGTTGTGACTGATGAGGGATCCACCCCAGCACCTCTGATGGGTCCCAGGCACCAGGGAAAGGAGAAAGCCCCACATACACCGAGTGTCCCCAGTCAAAAGAGAGGAAAAAATCATTTTTAAAAATCAATACTCTCTTGGGGCTGGAGTAATAGCACAGCGGGTAGGGCGTTTGCCTTGCAAGTGGCTGACCTAGGTTCGATTGCTGCATCCCATATGGTCCCTGAGCACTGCCAGGAGTAACTCCTAAGTATTGTCGTGTGTGATCCAAAAAGAAAAAAAAAAAAAAAATCAATACTCTCTTTTCTGAAGAGTCCTTGCACTTTTGTCTGCTATATTTGTAAGTGGGTCTGTTTATGGATATTCTATTCTGTTCAGCTGCATTTCCCTATCTCACTTTAAAACCATTACTGTAGCTTTAGAATACGTCTTATAATGAAAAAGAGTAAGTTCCTCTCTTTTACAAAGTTATTTTGGCCATCCTAGACCATTGTATTTCAAAATTATTTTCAGAATAAGATTGCTAATTAAAAAAAAAATTTTTTTAGACCTACTTGATTCTGACCTGGAAGAACTGACTCACACATACATACCCATCCAATCTTCTGACATAAAATGTTTAGTTTTCAAGATACAGATCTTTCCTCTTTATCTGTTGGCCCTAACATTTCTCAAATACTTGACAGTTATAAATGGTACTGCTTAATTTCAACTTCAGATTATCAGTATAAAGAAATGCAATTAACCATGTAATGTTATAAAATTCACATACAAGTTCTAAAAGCCTTTTCGTAAATTCTTCTGGAATTTCTACGCCAGGAAAATGAGATTAAATGTGAAACAGACCATTTTGACTCCTTCTTTCTGCCGGAATAATTTTTTTGTGCCTTTTTCTTGATTTACTGAATTAGCTAGAACATCCAACACAGCACAGAATTAATAAGAATAAACATCTTTGCTTTTTTTTAACCTTCAGGGAAAAGCCATTGGTCTTTTATCCCCTTGTTAGTTATAGGATTTTTCAGAGATATTTTTTCATCAATCAGGGAAGCACTTTCTAGTCCTAATCACTGAGAACCTCTATCTGGGATGGACGTTCAACTGACGACGTTCTTTTCTGTCTGTTAAGATGAACACGTGACAGAAGAACCCGCATGTCATCTGGTTGGGCCCCAAGGAAAACAAACTTGGAAAGCTCTCC
The DNA here is from genome assembly GCA_021461705.1 of Cryptotis parvus. Taxonomy (NCBI): domain Eukaryota; kingdom Metazoa; phylum Chordata; class Mammalia; order Eulipotyphla; family Soricidae; genus Cryptotis; species Cryptotis parvus. Next base: position 21,053 of record JAJIBD010007520.1, on the reverse strand, counting down.
AAAAAATTAGGAAAAAACTCCCACATGACCCAGCAAAACCACTTCTTGGCTTCTAACCCAAGACACAAAAGTATTAAATCGAAAAGGTATATGCACAGCTATGTTCACCTCCAAACTTAGTACAATAACCAAAACAGGCAAACAACCCAAATGCCCCAATAAGGATGAACAGATCCAGAAGTCATGATATGTACAAAACAGTACATACTATGTGGCGCTTAGAAAAACTCATGTAACTTACAGCTACATGGATGGAACTAGCAGGCAGCAAGCAAGCAACCTCCCTGACTGGAAGGAGGAAGAAAAGACAGACCCAGATGAGCTTGAACATGTGGGGCTTCAAGACACATAGCACGAGGCCGGGTGACAGCACAGCGGGGAGGGCGTTTGCCTTGCACGCTGCCAACCCAGGTTCGATCCCCCAGCATCCCATCTGGTCCCCAAGTATCGTCAGGAGTAATTCCTGAGCGAAGAGCCAGTAGAAACCCCTGAGCATTGCCAGGTGTAACTCCCCAAAAAAAAAGGCACAGTAAGGCAGCAGAAGGGCCAAAGGCGACACAACAGGAGAACTAATCAACACAACTGAGTTGGGGGTGGAGGTGGGGTGGGTCAAAGGAAGGGGCGCTGGGGCCCTAGGGGGGACAGAGGTGGACACACTGGTGGTTAGTGTTGAAACCATGTCCATGAGAAACAACCACTAACAGCATTGCAAATCACAGAACCTCAATAATAAATAAATGATCACTTAATCTTTTTGTTTTAGTTTGATCATCACTTTGCTTATTATTTTACTGTTAATCATTTAGTTGTTCTTTTTATATTTTCATTTTCTTTATATCCCTCGATAATCCCCAGCTATTCAAGACACATTATACTTTATATTTATGAAAAATTGCTAATGACTTTATTTCGAATTTTATACCTTTATTCATAATAGAGATTAATCTGTAGTTTTCTCTTATTGCAATATTTTTTGGTCTGGTTTTTGTCAAAAGGAAACACAATCCACACAGGACCAGTTAAAAAAGTATGACCTCCATTCCCGGTTTCTAAAAGAATGCTTATAAAATGAATGTACTATTTCTCCCCTTTAAACACTGCGGACCCTGCCGGAGAACTCGGCTGTGCCTACAGGCCTCTTTAGGGAACGTTTACAACTACTTAGCTCTGATAAACATAAGACTACTCGGATCCGATCTTTTTATTAGGCTTCGGTAAAAATGGAGACAATTTTTAAAATACAAGAAAAAGGGCTGGAGAGATAGTAGAGCAGATAAGGCATTTGCTTTGCAAGCGCCAGCCAAGGTTTGAGCCTCGGTATCCCATATGGGTCCCCAAGCATTGTCCCCTAATGCTCTCTGCCATTCCTAAGCAGAGAGCCAGGAGTAACCCCTGAGTCTTGCTGGGTGTGGACCAAAACCAAAAAAATAATAAGTAAATAAAACATAGTAATACAAGCAAAAAGCCAAGGCTAGCGTATCCTATAGTCTCCAGAAAACTGCATGGCTCAATCATCACTTGTATCACTTGTCTTCCCATTGTTCATCGATTTGCTCGGGCAGGCACCAGTAACATCTCCATATGTCCTATTACATGCTAGCGTAGCCCAAGGGCATCTGCTTGCTCCAGGAACAGGAAGAGCCTCAAACCATTCCTTCCGGTCATGGGAAAGAGGTCTACAATTGTGCTCACTGTATCACTGTATCACTGTCTTCCCGTTCATCATCGATTTGCTCGAGCAGGCACCAGTAACATCTCCATATGTCCTGTCTCATGCTAGTAGAGCCCAAGGGCATCTGCTTGCTCCAGGAACATAAAGAGCCTCAATCCATTCCAGAATGAGGTCTATAATTGTTACTGGTATTTGGCATATCAAATACAACATGGGTAGCTTGCCAGGCTCTGCCGTGCAGGTAGCATATTCTTGTAGTCATCTCTAAGTCCAGAATGCTGGACTCTCTAATAGTAAAAATAATATTTTAAAAATCATAGAACGCCAGTTTGAGTTATATCCATATAACTATATCTATATAGTTATATCTATATAACGCTACAGTTTGAGTTATATCTAGATATAAATTATATCTAAAAGAAATAAAATGTCTGCTGACCACGTCTTATTTTAATACCAGAATTTCACTATTTATTAACATTTTAAACCTTTATCTAGTGCAACAGTTCATGAGCCCTGCCAGGAGTGGTCCCTAAGTGCAGAGACAAAGCCCTGAGTGCACTAGGTGTGGTCCAAAAAACAAAGATAAATAATTATTTGGGGGCTGGAGCGATAGCCCAGCGGGTAGGGCATTTGCCTTGCATGCAGCCGGCTCATGCCGGCCCAGGTTCGATCCCCGGCACCCCATATGGTCCCCCGAGCACCGCCAGGAGTAATTCCTGAGTGCAGGGCCAGGAGTAACCCCCTGAGCATCACTGGGCATGACCTAAAAAGCCAAAATAAAAAAAAATGTCAGCATCTAAAGAAGTAAAAACATTGGAGGCTGGAGCAATCGTCCAGTGGGGCGTTTGCCTTGCATGTGGTCGACCAGGTTCAATCCCTGGCATCCCATATGGTCCCCTGAGCACTGCCAGGAATAATTCCTGAGTGAAGAGCCAGGAGTAACTCCTAAGCATCACTGAGTGTGACCCCCCAAAAATGGCCCCAAAAAACCCAAAGAACATTTCTTGATCATTTTTGGCAAATTAGGTATAATAAAGCAATATAAAATAAATTACTGAGGGTTGCTAAAGGAGCAGGGTTAAACGGTGGCTGAAAAAAATTGGAAATGGGGGCCGGAGTGATAGTCCAGCGGCTAAGGTGTTTGCCTTGCACGCGGCCGACCCAGGTTCGATCCCGGCATGCCATATGGTCCCCTGAGCACCGCCAGGAGTAATTCCTGAGTGCAGAGCCAGGAGTAACCCCTGAACATCACCGGGTGTGACCCGGCATTATGCTCAATCACAAAGAATTGTGCTCAATCATAAAGAAAAGAAATTCTGAATTTTAGTTTGAAAATACTTTTCACTTCATGAATTCTCTGAAGAGGAACTCAGGTTATCAACTCCAGATGACAGTGTCTGTAGAACAGTTAGGATACCATCACGGGGCAAGCCACAGGACAGCTGGTAGGCACCTGGCTTGCACACAGCCAACCTGGGTTTGATCCCCATATGGTCCGAGTCTTCCAGGAATGATTCCTAAGTGCAGAGCCAGGAGGAGCCCCTAAGCACCACCGCACGCCCCTCCCCCAACAAAGAGAACACCATCCCCATCACTATTACAGGGTTTTATACGAAAGTGTTTTCCCTCTTCTCCCTCACCTTCCCAGGCTGCTGCTCGCTGAGCAAGGGGACAAGCACCTCAAGCAGGAGTGTGAAGCAGTCAGCCAGCGTGACCTGGGTCACCTTCCTACTCAGTCCTACCTGACCCCGAGCCTCTCATCCTCATTTCCTGCCTCCTCCTTCCCAGCCATCTTACATACTGCTTCCTGCCCGTTTCTCTTCCTAAACACATCTCCGCAATCAAGAACACATCAAGGCAATCATTCCAAATAAGCACTGAACTCCTTAGTTAAGTATTTCCAATACATATAAAGCTTTCCCTTCCTTATTTCCCGGTCCTCTGTGGCAGTCAACGATTAGCCCACAGGGCCAGTTCCACTGTCCTCCGATGCGCTGTTGCCGCCACCTGAAATAAGCTGGCGTCTGCTCTCTCAGTTTCTCTATGAATACTAACGGTCTTCCAGGGCCGACCTTCCATAAGGATTTCTCCTAAAATGTAAACTCCACCGGCCCACTGCAGGGACTTGCACTGCTATTGTTATCACATCAGGTTATGATCCTGACCAGATCTTAAATTTCCGGTTCTAGATCTGCTAGTTGATGAAAACAGAGCAATGATAACATAACAGAGGAGACCTGACATTATTTTTGGTCGGTGCCTTAATCGGCTAGTGGCTTTACAGTACCAGAGATGGCGCCACAGAGGAAGCAGTTCCAGATTAAGGTCACCTATAACGATCACATCCTATAATTCATGTTCTGCAGGGAAAACGCTGGTGCATCCCGCACAAAATCTGGGAGCAGGGTTAGGGATCCCCTTCTGCCCCAGGGGATTGGTGGCTGGGGGCACAAGAAAGACGTGAGAATCCAGCAAAGTTTCAAAATGCTTTACTTACACAGGTTCTGGCATATAAATCAGCAATAAGAAAACCCAAGACTTAGGGTTCCCAGCTGGGCCCGGCCACATGTAAGCCAAGATGGCTGCCACCATGTGTTAAGGCCCTGCAGAGAGGAGACAGAGAAGAGGCAAGAAAGGAGCAAAAAAAAAAAAGACCCAGAAAGAAAGCAGATTACAGTTTTTATCTCCGTGTCATATTTGATATGCCAAATACCAGTAACAATTACAGACCTCATTCCCATGACCTGATGGAATGGTTTGAGGCTCTTTATGTTCCTGGAGCAAGCAGATGTCCTTGGGCTCTACTAGCATGAGACAGGACATATGGAGATGTTACTGGTGCCTGCTCGAGCAAATCGATGATGAATGGGAAGACAGTGATACAGTGATACAGTGATGTCCTCCCTTGTAACATAGACTTCCCATTCCAGTGGAGAGCAGTCAGGGTCAAATCCCCTCAGGTAATTTCTCCCAGGACCTCACCTAGGCACACTGAGATGTTAATATTGCTGAACCAAGATCTGCCTTGGAAGTGCCCTGCAGGGTAGAGTGAAGGAGGGGGCTTCTGAGATGAGCTGTATCTCAGAATACAAAGGCATACACCTGTACCAAAGAATATTCTATAGCCAGTTATATATTTCTCCAAGCTTTCACAAGAGTCTCATCTTTACTTCATGGTTGTTCTGTATATCAGCCTTTGAGTTATCAGGGAGCCATCTTGCTTGCTTGGAAGCAAACAGCATTTCTCTCTGGTCTAATTACTTAGAGATCCAATATGGCCAGGCAAATATACCGGTAAGTTCTAGCTAGTTCCACGATGATTGTGGCAGCATGAGAGAATATTTATACCAGCCAGTATAGAATACATGGTCAGATGAGCTGCCACATTCAAACTGTCGCTCTCCCTATCTACAAAGTGACCTGCAGGAGGCAACTCCAGGCCAGATGCAGAGGCTCTGGGCAGCAGTGTACTGCAACAATGTTCCACTGACTGTGTGACTTAGTTTCAGCCAGTGCTTCTCTTTCTGAACTATACAGAAGGCAACACATTGTCCACCAACAGGCTGAAAAAAAAAGAGGCAAATTCCAAAAAGGTAATCTAAAGAACTTAATTTATATATAGCCTCAGAAAAGGGAAAAATCAATTGCAAGGGTAGAGAGAGTACCGTGGTGTAGGTGCTTGCTTTGCACACTGCTGAATTCCCAGAGCTGCATATGTCCCCTGAGCCCTGCCGAGAGTGAGCCCTGAGCACAGCGCCAGGTGTGAGACCTAAGCTCTGCCAGGTGTACCCTGAACCCTCAAAATAATCAACTGCATAAGGGCCCAGAGAAATAGCAGAGGAGATGCTAGGTGCTTGCCTGGCACACACGATCAAACCCCAGTTTGATCCTCAGTGTAGTAGACAGGCCTCTGAGCACTGCCAGGGGTCACTTCTGGGCACAGATCCAGGGAATAACCCCTGAACAATGTCAGGTGTGGCTCAGAAAACAAAACCTATGAACAGTAACCAAAAAAATCAATCACCTAGAGCAGGATGAGCAAGACAAGGAAATCTGGTTTTTAACAAACTTAGGAGGGGCCGGAGCAATAGCATAGCGGGTAGGGCATTTGCCTTGCACACAGCCAACCTGGGTTCGATCCCGGCATTCCATATGGTCCCCTGAGCACCACCAGGAGTAATTACTGGGTGCAGATCCAGGAGTAACCCCTGAGCATTGCCGGGTGTGTCCCAAAAAAAAACAAAACAAAACCATAAAAATAAGTAAAGGTCATAGTTTTAATGAAGACAGACTTCATCAACCCTATCTGAAGTCTTGTTCTTACTTCTGTGGACCATAATTAAAGAGAGATGCTGGCAAAACTTCCCAAAGAGCAGTACAAGGAGAAACAGATTTTAAAACATGACATATGCTGACCGTGCAAAGCACCAAGTTAAAAGGTACTTAGTCTTGAAATAAGAGCCCCAAGAAAGTGGAAATGCAAGTGTTTCTGCTGGATGTGATAGGCACATTTCTCTGTTGTATTAATTGCAGTACTTTGAAATACAAATTATATAATGAAGTGAAACCAAACTCTGCTCTCTGTTCGATTCTCCACACATCGTTCACAAGCGTTTAAAGTACAGTCATGTCCATTGGTACCTGACAGTCGAGTGTGGTACGCATGGTCTCAGCACAGCTAACCGCGAGGGAGACCGAGAGTTGGGAGAGAATTTAGAAACTACGCTTCTAACAGACTGTTTCTAAATGAGAGAAGATGATAAAGGAAGAAAGAAACTGAGGGGAGACTGGTCACCGCAGCTGAAGGCACCGACGGAACACGAAGGCCATGAAAGCAACGCACCCGTACCAAATCTCCTCTTAGGTGGCGGCCCAGGAGCCTTTGTGACGCAACTGTCCCAGCCGTCGGCAAGAAACACACCTGGAAACAACTGCCCCTGGACCAAAGCAGCCCAATGCCTGTGGGTTTGGGTTTTTTCTTTTCCTGAAAAATGAAGTCTGATTGGAACCTCGCCAGCTCGTTCACTTCCATACTGCCGCTAGGAGCTTTCACGCTGCTGACAGCGACCATATGGCCTGTAAGCCTCAGATTCTACTAACGTGCCCTTTAGAGGAGACGCCTGGGAGCCCTGATCCGGAGAGTGTTCTCAAAGCCCTCCTGCCTCCTCTGCACAAGGAACAGGGCGAGGACAAGACTAACAGCGGCCCGTGGGCCTTCTGGGAGGGCCGGAATATAGGCAGTCCCCTGCGAATGTTTTAGGCCATGTATCCGTGTGACTGTCTAAGTCAAGCAGACAGGACAAATTAGACTGAGCACGGGAATGGACGGCACCCTACAGCTACAGCTTCCTAGATTTCTACTAGAAACACGTCAATCGTGTGTTGAAAATATCCCATTCAGTGGCACTCGCACTCCAGGTTCCCAGCGCAACGTCTGCAAAAAGCACGTTCACTCCTACCCGGGCATACCAAAACTACTTCCTCTCAGATATGCTCTGGGAGCCCTGGGATTCAGGCTCTTTCAAACACCAGACAACTGTTTCTGCTTGAACACCAGATCACGCAGGCGTGAGTACAGACCACCTTTACTTCTAGACGCCCTGCAATGAGTGTGGCTTGACTGGCGCCCCAAATTTCCAGACAGTAAAACCCAAAGTTGTGCAGTATCATTTAACCTGTGAGCTCCAAAACCATCTCACATTTCATTCCTCTGCCGTGGGGGCTCGCTGTGGAATCTTTTATCAACAAATACCACCTTAACAGGCTTGCTGTGGTATCTTTTTTGTTTTATTTTGTTTTGGGGGTCACACTTGACAATACTCAGTAACTCCTGGCGGTGCTCGGGGAACCATATGGGATGCCGGGGATTGAACCTGGGTTGGTCACATACAAGGAAACACCCTCCCGGCTGGACTATCGCTCCCGCCTTGGGATAGCTTTTATCAACACATACCACATTAACAAGCTTGCTGGACTTGAAAATGAAGAGAAGACTCGGGAAATGACCTATTTCCTTCCTAGCAGATACGTAAAACCATTCCAAATCATGAAAATAATGCAAGATTTATCCCCACCCCCAAAAAAAAATACTGGGAGATTTATCAGTCTGGTTTTCTTCTGGGTGTATAAATCTAAAAATGATACCCTCTATCCCACCTCTGGTTCTCAGTAGGAGGAGAGGAGTAGAAATGTCAAACCTACAATGTCACCAAAACTCACTCTCTGATGACGTCCACAAACAAGACTGTCATTCGCGCTTTTAACGCGCATGCCTTTACCTACGTCAGCTAGCCCATGAAAGGACGAAGCTGCCTCCTGAAAACTGGGTTTCACTGACAGATTCCCTATAAAGCACCCAAACAGAGCACCGCGGGCAGAGCCATGGAATTCTGACTCGAACCACGCGGGAGAGCGAGCCTTCCCTGTGATGCGCTGGCCCGCATGCTGTCTCCACTGCTTCTTCCTAATGATTTCACACAACTGTTTCAGCTTTTCAAGTTTCCATGCCATTTTCACAACTCATTTTGTCAAAGAGCCACCAAGTCTATTTCCGCCTCATTCACGTCCTCATTAAACCAACAGTCTGGTCTCCAGCCTGACCCGTAGATGAAGGATCTCTCCAGCCACACCATCCAAATCAAACCTCCCTCTGGAATCTTTCCTGTTGATTCCATAGTATCTGAGCATCCCTCTCTTCCTCGTTAACGTTTAAAACCCTCTAGCTTATACAGCTCTGAGTGTCTGGAGTCCTTCCTACCTCCTACTGCACCTCCTGGGGACCTTCCTAGTCCCCATCCTAGTCCCCGTCTGCCTCTCCCGGCTGTGGCTCGCCTGGGTTCAGGACCCCTGTCTTCCCCACCTTAGAGTCTCTCTTCATCCCACTTGTCAAAATTCAAAACTAGATAAATGTCAACAGCTCCCAGGAAACACAGGCAAGTAACTTGAACTTCCTCGGATTTCATTTTATTCTTAGTCAGAACGAAAGTTCTACAGGAGAAAAAAAGCAAAGGTAGAATAGGGTTTCCAGGGTAGGACAGAGAACATGAGCAAAATGACAATACTGGGAAGTCTTCCCACAGGCAGAAGAGTGGGGAGAGCATCCTGGATTAGAACACGGACGGGGGCAGTGTAGAAACACAGTAGTCCAGGGGTGGATCTGGCAACAGGGGCCCAATAAGAAAACAGTATTTGTTTCAAGAGAAGAAGAAGACTGACTCTACTGGCAGTGATACTGCAGAAACAGTGGGCCGGGAAGGCAAGGAGCAAGGAAATACAGGGAAAGGCATTAACCACAATCACCCTGTGTAAGAAAGGCATCAACCACCACTATCCCATATAAGAAAGGCATTACCCACCACTATCCCATATAAGAAAGACATCAACCACCACTATCCCATATAAGAAAGGCATTACCCACCACTATCCCATATAAGAAAGGCATTACCCACCACTATCCCATATAAGAAAGACATCAACCACCACTATCCCATATAAGAAAGGCATTAACCACCACTATCCCATATAAGAAAGGCATTAACCACCACTATCCTGTATAAGAAAGGCATTACCCACCACTATCCCATATAAGAAAGGCATACCACCACTATCCCATATAAGAAAGGCATTACCCACCACTATCCCATATAAGAAAGGCATTAACCACCACTATCCTGTATAAGAAAGGCATTAGCCGCCATCATCCCGTATAAGAAAGGCATTAACCACCATCATCCCGTATAGGGATAACGAAGTTCTGCTTCATGAAGTCAGAAATCACCCCCAAGCACTCAAGACTTTTCTATCCATTTTCCCGGCCTCCTCTCCCTCTATTCCCTGCAACTAAACTTTCTTCCAGCCAACACTGTCACCCGCTCTCCGCCATGCCCCAGTCATGCCACTCTGCCCAATGCCTCCTCACAGGCTGCACTTCTTCCTAAACATAGTCACAAAGTCATCTCTAACCAACAAACTGGATTTATCCCCCCACCATCTTCTTTGGTCTGCTGACTATATTCTATCTAGCATAAGGAATTAGGGAACAGTGACTGTCCCTGCATTGCTCTGTTTGCTTAGTCCCCCACAGATTCTCAGATTAGTCTAAGGCAAAATCAATAGCGCTGCCACATGGCACACGTGAGAAATGCTTGGAGAACTATGGCGATATAAGGAGTCTTGGCCTCATCTCCAAAGAAATCGCTGAAGGTGCCTGAGAGAGGGTGGCGGTACGGCCCGAAGTGAGACATGGCGCGCCTATGCAGACCAGCTCTTGGGAGAATCAACCTCCTCCCACACAGTCCTGCTCGCTCCAGAGCTCCCTCCGAGAAAACTGGGGTTAGAACGAGCAAGTCTCCAGGTGGAGGTATGAAACCAAGTCAGTCCCTGCACTGTGAACATTTTCCAGCCCTCAGCACTCACTCCTGTCCTGAGATGCCCCGGGAGGTCATCTTTCCACGGCTCCTCTACTTCTCAGACTGCTGTGATCAGCACCGAGAGGGATCCTGGACCCATTAATCCTCCCTCAAACACTGGGCTCCTCTCAGCAGACGCAACCTCGTGGGCCATACTCCCACCACAGACCTCACCTCCACATCCCTCACTGTTTCCCGCGGTGCACCAAGCCCAGCTCCACATTCCTCACTGTTTCAGCGGTGCACCAAGCCCAGCTCCTTTTCAGTTCCCGCCCAGCCCCAGGTGTCTTTGCAACCCCAGGCTTGAGGGGGTAAAACAGCAGAGAGGCAGGGGCTAGAAGAGCAGGAGCACATACCTGGCATGCAAGAAGCACTGTATTTAAACCCTGTACCACAAGACATGCTCTGGCACCTCCAGAGGTGGTCCTGAGCCCATAACCTCAGATGCTCGCCTCCATGTGTGAGACCTTCTCAGACCACGTACTGTTCCAACCCGCCTAGCTCACTCACACTGACCTGATAGAGGCCCCTGGACCTGTCCTGAGAAACTGACCCTGATCCCTTCTTTCTGCTTGCTGGAGGCAGTGACCCACGTCCCCTGGCCTGTGCTGCTCAGAACAGCGAGCGCCTGAGGAGGATGTGAAAGGTTAAGGGCTTCCTCTCCCGACACATAGGACCCCCGCGTCTTTGCTACCCCTGACTCATGTCCATGCGATGCCATGATTCAGCCCTCAGAGTGGGCGAGACCGTGCCAAGCGGCCCAGGGGCTCAAGGGGCCTCCGCGGGTCAGCCAGCGATGCCAGGGAGAGGATGACAGCAACCACAAGCCTGAATCAGGGCTGGGGCTCAAAGACACTCAGGTGAGGGACACGCCAACCTCCGCCGTGGACTGAGGAGTTACCACCCCCTCCCCTCCCCCAGACTCAGCCATGCCCCACCTCAGTGTGACAGAATCTGGACCAGGGGCATCCGGAAGATCATGAGGTCATGGGGGCGTCCTCGTGGACAAAGTCTGTGGCTTTATAAAATACCACAGCGATGACTCCCCCACCCTCCCCGCACACGCACACCCTGAGACTCCAGGACGGATGAGATATAAATATCTGATGTTTAAACCAACCCACCCTGGCGTTTTGTTAGAGCAGCCCAAGAGAACAAGACAACTATATAAACCAGGGGTGGGAAGTAACGGCCCCCAGGCCAGAGAAGGTCTGTGAAATCCTGGGTCTGGCCTGGATGTTTCTCATCCGCCGCTCAGGGCCCATCTGCCTGTATAATTCGGCCTGTGAATGAGGTCATTAATCCTAAACAATTACAGCCTTGTCAAACAAAGGAAAGTTCCTACTGGTGTTTTTTGAAGGTTATATGTTTAAAAAACATATGAAAGGCCTTATCTACGATCAGCAGGAAATGTATCCTTCTAGTTCTATAAATCCAGTCATTTCTTTGATATCGCTGTATGACGCCACAAAGTGGGTTCCTACCTATAGGAACTTGTCTACCGGAAGAAAGCTGGTGCATTATTCTAAAAGGTACATTCCTGCGCACGCCATGTTTATAAGAGAAGCTCCTCCCTCATCAGCTTCTGAGACTTCTTGTTCAGATAATAAAAATCTTTAGTAAACAACTACAATCTCTCCTTAATTATTTCACTCTTGAGTGTGGTTTTGGTGGGGAAGAGAGCGGAAGCTTTCTTAACAAAATATTCTTATTTTTAATCATTCTAGAACGTGAATGGGGGGGCAGGAAATATACTTAAGTCATTTCTACCATATCCTAAAAAACATTAAGCAAAGGATTTTCTAATGATGCCACTCCCCGATGAGAACACAGAGAAGTATAGGGTTTTCTTTGGTTTAGATACTGCAGTGAAACTGAGGGCCAGACCTTCACCCCATGTGCCCACTTTCTGTGCTGCTCAGGCACGAGGACCTGGAACATGGCGTCTGCCTCAAAGGAACGCTCCCAGACTGGGCCCAGGCCTGCCCCATGCACCGCAGAAGCTGGTCCTCTACCACCCACAAGTAAAGAATCTCAAACACAGAAGCCGTTCTTGAGCTACTGAGTTTCCCAGTGAAAGACTTTCTGAATCCACTGATTTACCCCAACTGAAAACAAAATTCAGACTCCAACGTCAGGCTTCATCCTTAGCATAAACAGACTCTGTCCTTGTCAGAACAGGGATATAATAGTAAACACATTCATACATCACGGATTCTTACAGGCCTTTTTTGACTCCTACCATTTAAGAGTCTAGCGGTACATAAATAGGGGCACTTGGTTTTATACACTTGAGAGTGGATGATGCTTCACTGGAATGGAATGATGTTTCACTGCAGTAAACCAGTGGAGTATGGAAATGGCTTCCGAGCTCTCTCCGTACTGCCAAGTGTGGCCTGGTCTTCTTTTGGAGAAACTGAGAATGCCCTGGGAACCTGAGGAGTTTATTTCAGAACTCAGACTATCAGGTCCTAAGTTAGACTACAAACATTCAAATGTATATACCACAGAAAACAATCCCCAACGTAAGCTTCAGTTTAAGGGCACAGTGAAATGCCGCAAGGCTACTATTCAACCACTCTGGGAACTTAGATCATCCATTACTCTGGGCCACAGTAAGTATTCCGGGTCACTGCTGGTATACAGGCAGGTCTTTTCTTTTGGCTCTGGTTTTTGCTTTTGTTTCAGAGTTTTTTTGTTCAGGGTTGTTTTGGGGGTTTTGGAACTGTATTATGCAACAGTTTGTCCATTTTTCTTTTTTTTTCCATTCTTTTTCTTTTAACTTTCTTTGCAGGAACTACAGATCCAGAGACATATTAATACTGCAATGCAGTCATTTCATCTAACAGAGAAAACTCACTTCATAGTACTTTTGGGAAAGGGGAACCTTTCCAATTTGGCCAAATAGATTCCATCTTTTTCCAATACGACTGGCAAGGAAAGCGGAGCATTAATAACATAAAGTTAGAACTCCTGAGATTTAAAAAAATCATTAAAATTTGATTTTGAAGAGAAAACAATTATGGTGAATGTCTTCAGAGAAGCATTTTTTTTTTCCCATTGACCTTCAAAAAACATAAGCAAAGCAACATCAAGCTCAAAACCACGGAACCACCATGCAAGCTAAGGCCCAACAAATAAAACCAAGCTGAGAATTATAAGGAAAAGCGGTAATAAAGGTAATGCAGAGACTCTCATCCACAGGGGTGATGGACGGCTCGGCACAGGTGGCTGTTCTCAAGGGCTGGGGACCATGGAGTACCAGCCCCCTAGGCACTCTCATTTGCTTCTGAGTTTGATTTTAAGGGAGCGGAAACATAATTTTAATAAGAAAATACAGAGTTCAGTGATGGTGCTCTAAGAGTTTCCAAGGAGATGACTTGTTATTCTAATGGAGTACAACAAATACTAAAAGCAAATTAGCTGTTCTTACTAATCACAGACGCAATCATTTTCCCCAAGAGGAAGGCAGAGTAACTGACATAAATGTCACGACATTCACAACAGCCAGAATCTGGAAACAAGCCTGAGAACAGATGACTGGATAAAGAAACTATGGTACATCTACACAATGGAAAACCACGGAGCCACCAGGAAAAACGAAGTCATGAACATGGCGGCAATTGTGGAGTGTGGAGGCTTCAGCTGCTGGGCAATGTTGGGATGGACCAGACCCAAAACCCATCTCCCTCCAGAGCGTCCCTGTGTAGTCAACCTGGCATGAGGGAATGGAAGCATCCCTACCAACTGTTGATCTCTTTCGAGATTTAGATATGAGTCTGGATCATGGTTGGTGGATGAGATTACCTGGCACCTGAGGAAGTTCGTGGGCGCGCCACTGGGCCAGGCAAGTGAGACTTAAATCACAATCCTCATCCATGATGAACCCTGGCCTTTGTCTTAAGGCTTCTGCTCAGAACCTGCGCCCGTGCAGGTTTTGTCTCTTTCACACTGACCATAGCCTAGTCACTTGGATGGACTCTACCTCTTCTCTACAAAGCATCTGCAAACTCTCCCAAATTAATGCCCATCCAATACTGCATTGGTAAGATTGCCATATAAACTAATCTACCTGGATTCTGGGTATCTCCAGGACAGCCCAACTCTGAAGGAGGCCTGAGATCAATGCGGATACAAGGAATGAATGTGAAATGCTCTTTAGCGTGCACTTAAATTGTCATCCCACCTAAATATTGCGTGCATGTCAGACTACTTGTATAAAAGTGTTTTTGTACCAGTGAAATTGCATTAACTAAAGGTGATTTATTTCCAAACATTTAATTTTTATACTAATTTTCTCATCATTTAATTTAACTTTGGAGATACTTTAAGGACTACTGATTTAGCATTTAAGTAACAAAGTAACTCAATGGGTCTCCAAGCAATAACTATTTTCAGTAGAATTCTGGATTCTACTAAATCTGAACAAATGTCAACAAACCAGTCATACAAATATTCTACTAAATAATTACTTTTAAAGCATTTAGTGTGCTCATACTGATCATCTCATATATACACGTATTTATACATATAATTTCTCTTTTACCTTGAGAAGATATGTGGGAATGTTGCTGAAATCCACAGGCAACTTCAAAAGGAAGCGAGCTGAAAATTCACCAGTCTGTAGAAAGAAAGGTATAATAATAAGATTAAAATCAAAAATAGATTTGTGAACTGACAATTATAGCCAAGGCCACAAGTTCAACCTGTTCAAAATGCAGGCATCTTCACTTGGGCTTCCTAACAGAAATCAAGGGAGAAGGTTGGAGAAGGTAGGGGAGGATCAAATAGAACCATTAAATTATTAGTTACTAAAAGGCACAGTTAGAATCCTCAAATCTGCATTTTAAATGTGCCATGAAATGACAATGCAGTAGTATTACCTTTGTTTTTCAAAATTATAAAAAGAATACATGAGTATGACTTTTAAAAATCCCAACAATAGAGGCAGATTTCCCCTGAGATTCATTTGATTTTACTGAGGCATTCAGACCACTTGGTTAATATTTATAACCCACAGGCTAATGACACTGATTACCCTCCTTTATAGTGCGTCTGGAAGCACATTCAAAAGCCAAGTTTCTACCCATGTAAAGCAGCACATTGGTGGCTAGCCCCAAATAAAATGCAATTTCCTGCCAATCTGTAAAGATCATTACCATCAACCAATCTTGTCTGCAATTCTACGAATTATTCTCTATATAAAAAGATGTACAAAGGTTTGAAGATTTGTCATCGTAACTAAGTTACAAATAATAACTTTTTGAGAGAGAGAAGAGAGAGAGAGAGAGAACCCTCATTCAAAACATTCCCTCTCAATTTTTATGATGGAAATGACCAAAGGATCACTTCTTTTTTTAATTGGAGAAGGGGGCCAGAGGAAGGTGCTCATCTTGCATGCTGCTGACCCCAGTTCAATCCCCCCATCCACGCCACCATATAGATATATGTGACTCCTCCCCCTCCCAAAACTGCTGAAGTCACTTTTCAGCACAAGGCAAGGAATAGCCCCTTAGCACTGCTGGGTGTGGCCTCCAAACCCAACAACATCAAATAAAAAATGGAGGCGGAAATAGCTCAAAGGGCCAGGTGGGTTTTTGCACGCACCTTAAGTTCTATGTCCAGAACTGCCCAACAAAAGTCCCAAGACAGAAGGTGCCTCTGAGGCTGCCCAGGTATACCCTGCCCTGAAAAAGAAAAATTATCTATGTTCTAAAATTTTCTAACTTCCAGTTGGGTGATGGAAATAACAAGCAACTGCTTCAAAGGCAGCGGCCCTGGGGATTAAGGAGGCCGCCCCAGAAACTAAGGCGGCCCCCGGAAACCAAGGCGGCCGCCCGAAACTAAGGCGGCCACCCGGAAACTAAGGCGCCCCCCGAAACTAAGGCGGCCACCCCGGGAAACTAAGGCGGCCACCCGGAACCTAAGGCGGCCTCCCTGAAACTAGAGGCGGCCACCCCGAAACCACGGCAGTGGCCTTGGAAACTGTGGCTGCAGGGGGGGTAAGTCCCAGCTCTCTAAGCGTGAAGATCAGTTTAAGATTTTTACCTACTGGCGTCAGTAAGCTTGGACCAAGAACTCTGAAGATGATCCAGAATATTCTAAAGGACAGATCCTGACCCTACTGCAATACTGACAAGTTCCCAGAAGCTTCGCTCCCATCCCTAAAAAGCAAGTGCCTCAAATCCCTCCACCTGCAAAAAATAAAAAATGTAATATGTGTCACTGGTCTTCCCATTGGTCATCAATTTGCTCAAGTGGGTGCCAGTAACATCTCCATTCATTGGGAATGAGGCTCATTATTGTTACTGTTTTTGGCATATCGAATATACCAAGGGTAGCTTGCCAGGCTCTGCCGTGGCTCTGGGTTCATCCTGGGGCCCCATCTTTTTCTATGATGAACACACCCAAGCCAACATGCACACCTCTAACAGAGGACTCCACAATGGTCTGAAAAACACCCAAGACCTCTAATACACCCGGGCAAGACTGACTTCAAGGTCCTGGCCTGAACTGAAAAACTCTGACCTAAACCTCGGCAATGAAAACAGCCATAAACCTTGAGCTCAAAGGATAAAACTGAGGGCTCCCACCTGCCATCGGCATAGCTGTTTACTGTTTGTCTTCCGGCTTACAACATCTTTCAGCTGACTCTCAACTCTGGCGAAGGACAGAGCAGTTCCTCATCTCCACAAGCCTAACCACAGGACTGAAAAGAAGCTGAGGTAAGCCCAGGAGAGGGGAAACCACTGACCCATCACCAGCAGCCATGGTGGAAAGCCCGAGTGGGCCTTAGAGCGGGGCAAAGGATCCGGCGGAATGCACCCCAGATCCCAGCCCTCACACCTCGGCACTTACTAACAGCCAGCCGAGGCCGGACCAACAGCTTACCACTGTGGGTAGGGGGGAAAGGCTTGCACAAGAAAACTCCCACCCTCTTCACTAGGAAAGGATGAAAACAACGGTACAGGTTCGGTGTGATGCTAAGCCCCAGAAGACTAGACAACTAATGTGCCCCGTGATTCTTTGGACTTTAATACAAGGGGGTCACGTTTTGGAAAAGGTAAGAAAGAAGAGTGCCGTGCTGAGTGAAATGAGTCAGAGGGAGAGGAGCAGACAAGGAATGACTGGTCTCGCTCTGTGGGACAGGGAAAGCACAGTCTGAGACGAACACGCAAGGGCTGCAGGAACAAGAGCCACAAGGACTGGTCCATGGTTGGAAGCTTGCCACAAGTGGTGGTGTGGAGAGGGCAGCTCGGCCAGAGGAGACCACCGTGACAGTTATGGCTGGAAACGACCACCGTGAACAAGAACTGAGTGCTGGAAGGGGGTAAGGGACAAGCAGGACAGAGAGAGAGAGAGAGAGAGAGAGAGAGAGAGAGAGAGAGAGAGAGAGAGAGAGAGAGAGAGAGAGAGAGAGAGAGAGAGAGGGAGGCAGGGACTGGGGGGGGGTGGTGGGGAAATGCACACTGGCAAAGGAACACTGTGTGACTGAAACCCAATCAGGAGCAGCTCTGTGACTGTGCGTCTCATGGTGATTCCATTTAAAGGGGGTGGGGGGGGGGCAACAAGTAACAAGCAGGTAAACTTATGAAACTCCTACTAGACCAGTGGAAGTTTCAGGACGTGGAAAGGCCAGCCCAGTCTTGGCTGTGTGCGTGAGAATCAAAGCAAACAGGTGCCGTCACGGTCCTTCCTTCCCAGAATTCTTCCTCTAACGGAACCACCCTCCTCCGGCTTGTCTCCTGCCTCGATCCCAGCAGCAAGGGAAACATTTAGAGTCTCGTCCAACATCACACGCTCTTCGCTCCCAAGGGCAGTTCTGTTCTACCTTCCAGAACAACCTCCCGCAAAGCAGCAGCCTACACTTCCTTCACCATGACTCTGCTCCCCTGAGCACCGCAGGAAGCCTTTCCTCCCGCTCTGCCAAAGCAACACACCAAGGCCACCAATGTCCTCTCAACCTCAAACCCGATGGTCATTCCTGGTCCACGTTTAGTTACAGGTTCTGTCTTGACATTACTCATTACTCCTTTTCTGGAAGATTCTTTTTGGGGGAGTGGGGAGGAACTGAGCCACACCCAGCAGTGCTCAGGGTTTGCCCCTGGCAGGCTTGGGGAAGCTTAAAGGGGTGCCGGCGACAGAGGCCAGTCGCCACGTGCAAGGCAGACGCCCTCTGCACTGTGCTACGGCTCAGGCCCACTCAGGGACATTCTTTTTTTCCCCTCCCCCCCCCCCCCCCTCCCCCGTTTTGACTTGGCTTCCGGAGTCCCGCTCTCCGCCGGCCTCCCTCTGGCTTCCCACCTCTACAGAGAACTTCACCGCGCGCTGTACTGCCTCCACCAATACTCAGCAAATGCTCAAACCCAGATCCGTGACTTAAATGCCATTTACGATGCCAAGGAATCCCCAGCGATCTCTCTCCATTCTAGACCTTTGCTTAGAATGCACACCTTTCACCCAACAGCCCTGACTAGAAGCGAAATCTGGATTTTGGGTCGGCTTTGATATTTATTCATTGCCGTAAATGGGCTTTCATG
Source organism: Cryptotis parvus (assembly GCA_021461705.1). Lineage (NCBI taxonomy): Eukaryota > Metazoa > Chordata > Mammalia > Eulipotyphla > Soricidae > Cryptotis > Cryptotis parvus. Next base: position 2,430 of record JAJIBD010007520.1, on the reverse strand, counting down.
TTATTCTTTCAGTCTCACAGGCTAAAAAATTCACAGAATCATCCTTGATCTTCATGACCCTACATTCATTAGCAGCAAATTCGGTGGCTTCCACCTTCAAAATATATCCCCGAGCAAGCTCTTCTCGTCACCTCCACGGCCACATGCTCAAAGGCGCCACCGTCTCCAGCCAGCATGACTGGGTCACTCAGAAGCGCCAGCCCTGGTTCACCTCAGCGTATCCCTTCACAGCAAGCAGAGGGACCTGTTTAAGGCCCCTCAGACTGCGGCCTTTGTTCCCGCCAAACCTGAGAGGGGATTCACTTCCTTCAAAGTCACAACTTGCCAACATGTGAGCAAAGAGAAGGGCCACGTCTGTGAAACATGGAGAAAGAAAAATGATCCACAGCAAGAGAAGTGGGTGTGGGTGAAGGGTTGATTCAGGGACAGGCGCTCCAGGAGACAGTGAGGTGTGTGCCACTGACCCGGGCCAGCACGGACACTGACCTGGAGTCCTCCGGATCTTCTCCACTGCAGTCCCAGTGGAGGGCACAACCATCAAGCGGACACTTGGGGGCGCTTTTGTGACCCTGACACCATGCGACATACAGAAGTAGGTGCTGCGGACCCTGAGGCAGGTTTATGAAGGCGTCTTCATAGGTTTAGAAGAGCTGGGGCGGGAACGAGCGTGTGTCTTCTTTATTTACAATGTATGCACCCACGCAGCTGCCCTTCAGTAGCAGGACTCGTCTCTGCCTGTCCAAAAGTGCCTGTGTGTGAGTTAGCACGGTCACCTCAAAACTCAGTCTCTCAGACTTAATGCTTCAATAGATAAATACGTGCATCTTGAGAGAAAGAGAAAACAATGACTGAAATGGATTTTGAAAGCGGAAGTAAATTCTTGCCCTTCTAAGGCAACAGGAAAGATAATTACACATTTAGCGCTTGGACTCATTTGAACCGGCCAGTTTATTTTTGTCCATGAACTGGATTTTAGCTCTTTTGCCCCTATTTTAGCTTGTACAATATATTTTTATTCTACCAGCTATTTTAGACCAATGTTCCTTTAAAAATGTTCAGACCATCCCTACTTTGTTCCATCTCAGAAATGCCGACCCTAGGACTAACATAATTTCATGTTTATTGGCAACTGAATGATTTACACAACTAAACTCATAGTGAAAGACAAGTGGGTCCCAGAACAAATATAAATTTGTGTTTATCAGCAACAGCCTGATAAATGTATACAAGTAAATTCACAATAAAAAGAAACAATCCTGGCCCACTGGAAACCATAAAGAATGCTTTCTAGGGTCCAACTTTCAATACTACTATACTGTCTCATTTCAGCCCTGAGAGAAGAAAAATAAACTGCCCGGCTTCTACAAGTATTGGGAAACAAAGAACCGAGAATTCACTTTCAGTTCTAATTTTCCTCATGACCTGTGTTGATCTTCCCTGCGAAACCACGTACATGGGGCCTGAAAACATACCGACCAGAAAACTGAGATATAAGATTATATGAGAAGCAAAAAGCCACATGAAAACTCCTTTCCGGGTTTTGCCTCAGACTACAACTTTCCCTGTGTTTTTTCTAGTTGAAGTTCCAACAGTTATTCAAGCAATTTATGGTCACTCTGTTGTAACGCCGAAGACTGCTTCCATAGCAATCTTTCCTGTAAGCTGAAAATGAGACATTTAGATGCAGCCAAGTGAACAGAATAATTTGATTTTTTTTCTTTTTGTAAATCCTTGGTCAAATCTTCTCTTGGATAGATGTAGAAAATGATCTGACCTACGACTGTTAAAATGTCAGCCGCTCTGCCAACTGCCTTGATGGCAATTTCCCCAGCATTAGCAATAAATATGTGCATACTTTTCTGCTTTTCCAAATCACACTACATTGGCAAGTAACTTGGATGCACAAGACTCTGCAGCTGGGCGCTAGGCAGGTCTGCACCTCCCCCAACATGGCAGCTGTGCCGCAGCCTCGTCTTCTGGGAGCGGGAGGTCGACATCTTGAGAAGATGGATTCCAAAGGCAGGTAGCACAGGAAGGGAAACTTCTCTTCCTCGACTCTCACCTTGTGAACAGTCTGTCCTCTGAAATAGAGTCGGCTGTTAACATCACCAGAACCCAAAATACAGCCCATAATTTCAGTGGGGCGAGGGGAACACTTAGATGGACTCTGCTGACCAGTGACCCAACACTGGGGACTGTCCCCTGGCAGATACAAGCCTGGGAGAAGGAATGCTGAGGTTCATCTACCTCAAACTCATACAACACTGGTGCTTGACAAAAGGTGTTCCAAGACGTGTTAATTAACTCTTCCCCAATGCTCGTCGGTAGATGTAATTCTTTTACATCTATGTTTGCAATGAGAAAACAAAGACCTAGAAGAGTCAAGGAACTTGTGACGAGTCTCTGAGACTAGGCACTGCAAATACAACA
>JAJIBD010007518.1:0-37677 GCA_021461705.1 Cryptotis parvus | reverse complement strand
GCCATTTTCCACATCCGACTTCCCTCTAGTCACAACTCCACCCAGCAGACCAGACTATCACAGCCCGGCTCCCGCGGGCACTAGCGGCCGCACAGTTCATCAATAAATGCTGTATTTAGAGATGACTACAAGAGTATGCCACCCACACTGCAAGCCTGGCAAGCTGCTTGTGTTGTATTTGATATGCCAAATACCAGTAACATTTATATTAGGTCATTCCCATGACCTAATATAATGGTTTGAGGCTCTTTATGTTCCTGGAGCAAGCAGATGCCTTTGGGTTCTACTAGCATGAGACAGGACATATGGAGATATTACTGGTGCCCGCTCTAGCAAAGATGATGAAAGGGAAGATAGTGATAGTGATAGTGAATTAATTAATTAAAAAAGAAAGATAGCGCCTGAGACTTGCGATTCCTTCAGCCCTAACTCAGAGTGTAGAGCCCTTCAGATATGGAGAGAACCGGCCAAGGAAGAAAGTATTCTGTAATCAGAGCATCTCTTAGTGAACCTGAGTCTTTCGGCAATGAAGAAGGAACCTAGAGAAGAAGAAATGCCCTACTCCCAGGGGACATAAGACTGGATGAAAATTTTCCCCAGGAAAGCAGGCGTCTGTTCTGGCGAATGATCTTTTTCTTCATTGATTAAATCTCCTTCCATGCCTGCTGCCTGAGCCAGGAAGGTATCTTTACTAGCTCTTCAATTTAAGAACGTAGTGCAGTTTCCAGAGGCGCCACTCATAAAAGCATGGGACTCTATATGAGGGCGTCATCCAGGAGCTTGTTAACCCTCATATGATCTACTCATCATCTCGAAGATTCTAATCAGTTATGTATCCAGTGACTTCAGGCAAAGAGATCCTGAATACACCTGGATTTACCAAACTCCCTGGGAGTTTTTATCATGGTGGCAATTTTCCCTGACACCTGATTTCTCTCAGGCATCTATGACAGCTGCTGATTTTATATTTTCCAGAATTTTCTTCTTGTCAGGATGGTGCCCATAAGTTCCTCATTCTTTGCATGTTGGTGCTAACCATCCCCTTCAGCACTTTGAACTGCTCTTTCGCTATCTTCTGGTGTCAGGGAGTTTTTTTTTTAATAAGAAATCAAGCATCTCATCTCTACCATTCTTTCTCTGACTGCTTTTTAAAAGCTTTTCATGTCTTTGAGCTTTCAAAAGATTAACTTCCATGTTCTTTGCATATGTGAAGGAAATTCTCTGAAGTCCTACACACTATAACAAGTAAGGGATGCAGTAAGATATATGCTCTTTCCTGTGTATTGTGAGACCTTCCTACCACGTCCATAGACATCTGCTTGAGAATAAAGCATGGTGAACCTCTAATTATCTACATACGTGGAGATTTTTCCAAACCAAGCCTAAAAGAGGTCCCTCTCCTTCCCACTAACCTACTCTGGGAAAGAAGCCCATAAGCTTGCAGAAGTCAAACATCCTCCCAGGAGAAAGGGTCCCAAGGCAAACTTTCCCTCATTTCTTTGGAAGATTCACATTATTAGAAACTCTCCCACAGCCCGGAATGATTGATTTGGGGTTAGCTGACAGGAAAGGATTCCAAGTTATTCTATCTCCTCCCAGAATCCCCAGGGGCACCTGTGAATGCTGGTTGTGAAGTCAGGAAAGCCAAAGTGCTGCAGCCCCCTTAAGCCTGGAGCCTCCCTCCTCCCGTTGGTCAGTAAGTAAAGATGGGGGCCTCGGGGTCTTCTCAGAGAGACCCTGGTGATGGATTAGCCCTTCTCCTCTGCAACCCCTATCGCAGCCAGGGGCCCACAATATCTGTAATTTCTGAACCCTGCATGGAGGAAAGCTGGACAGGGTTGGAACCATCTGTGATTTTGGCTGCATGGTGGCAGGAGGGAGTGGTTGAATATTACAAGCAAATGTGTTCGTATTTCTCTTCCAAGCTAGTCAAGCAAGTTTTCATGTTGCAAAGGTCAAAGGCATATCCAAAGTCAAAAGAAACATTATCAACCTATTTCTCGTCTGCAAAGCATATGCCCAAACACCTAACCTCAAGGACACAAGTTCAAAGTCCCACTTCTCCTCCTCCGTGCAAGCCAGGTCCTCTCAGCTCCCTTGAGCTCTCTGCCCACTTACCACCCCCACACACACATATACACACACAAGTCCCCATGTGGAGAGACAGGTAGGGATTTGAGCCAGTGAAAGACAAATAGAATATGAGTCTCAGAGAACCTTGAGCCCAGGCCCCCTTACTGCTTGATCTCTCCCAGAGTCCTTCCCTGACTTTACTCAGTGAAGTAATAGGAATACAAGATCTCAATACCGGGGCTGGAGCAATAGCACAGTGGGGAGGGTGTTTGCTTTGCAAGCGGTCGACCTGGGTTCGATCCCCAGCATCCCATATGGTCCCCTGAGCCCTGCCAGGAGTAATTCCTGAGTGAAAATCCAGGAGTAACCCTGAGCATTGCCGGTGTGACCCAAAAAGCAAAAAAAAAAAAAAAAAAAGATCTCAATACCTTGAGATTGAGATCACAATCTTCTGCATTTCAAAACATTGCAGAAGATTTTGGTTCTAAAACAAAATTAGTAATGACTTTATTTTACCTGGCTTCAAGTAAGGCTGGACTATTTCATGAAGTGGTCCAAGACTAAGGATTACTCATTTCTTTGAATTTCTGGGTTTCTTATTAGGTATCTAAGCCCGGACACTTGGTTTAAGTGAAATCAAAGTATGTTGATTTCTCTTAAAGCACTGAAGAATTTTTTTGTAGCCCAGTTTCACCTGGAAAAACCAATAACTGCTACATGAAGATTTTAATTTAAAAATAAGGCCAGAGAAATAGTACAGAGGGTAAAATATTTGTCCTGCACATGGCCAACCTGGGTTCCATCCCTGACACCACATGGGGTCCCCAGAACAACACTGGAGTGATCCCTGAGCACTGAGCAGGGGTAAGTCCTGAGAATTGCTGGATGAGTCTCAAAAAAGCAAAAAAAAAAAAGTGAAGTATTTGGAACTCAGTAGTCCAATGTGTGAGTAATATTCAACTTCATTATTTTAATTACTTTCTGGTGAACATCTTTAGGACAAGGTAAATATAACCTATTTCCACCAAGAAGAGGACCCAATAGTCTATCCTAGACAAAGAAAATCGTGGCATTTGAGTGCTTAGAATGAGTCTGTAAGGCCAAAAAATTATCTATTGCTACTGATTGGAGAGGATTTGGTGTTGATCATGGGAAGAATATCAACCCAAAGTAAATGTTTCTAAAGACTTTATCTACTTGTGTTAGAGCCAAAGAGCTCAAGAGGGACCAGTTTCTCCAGCCCTGCTGCTAACATCATGGTTTCATTTTAAGGCCAAGCACAGTATCTGGAAACACATTTCAACACTCTCCTTGATCTGCTCTAGCCTGGCTCGGTACTGTCATTATAGGATTGAATCCAAGGACAGGGCCTTCCCCCACAGCTCAGCCTCCATTTCAACAACACAACAGTATCCTTGGAGGAAAGCTCCACAGCCAAGATGTCCCAGGGCTGAGAAAATCACCCAGAGTTTGTTGTATCAAAATCAGGAAGGTGCTCAAGTGTGAACAAGACCCCTTTGCAGATAGGCCAACTACAAACTCACCGTCCTTGTGCTGAAAGAGTTCCATTAGAACACTGCATCGCACATTCTCGGAATAACTGTGCTTCCTGGCAGGCATTCTTCTCCATGCTGGAGAGGAAACTTGACTCAGCTTGGCTTTGTGGACACATGAGGCGCTGAACCCCTGCCAAAGGCAGGATGGACCTGAGCAGGAGGGAGAGGGGAGCCCCAGCTCCGGCACAGATGGGACCACAAAGGGGCAGAAGCAGAGAGGAAGAGAGTGAGGGGAAATTGGACAAGGACTCGTCCAAAGCCACGTTCCTTGCCCTGATTCAGTCACTCCTTCCTGGAAAGAGAGTGTTTTTGTGCTTAACCTCGTGGCCCCCAGATTTCCAGGATGTGGCTGGCCCTCTAGATCTCTCTGGGACTTGATTATTTACTCGGCATCCAGGCACAAGAACAGAAGGATGTGAGAGGAAATTACTCAAGTGGGACACAAAGGGAAAACAAAGTCAAAGTCAAAAGCTTTGAAAAATGCTGCTCACTCACATCTTCCCATGAAAATTACGATCGATTAAGCAGATGTCATCAGTTTTTATTACCCACAACTTGAAAGTCTGTTTCATGAAGTTGCAGACTCTTCTCCCCCGATACCCCTTACCCCAATAATGCCATTTGGAGAATGTTCAAAGGAACAAAACATGGAGGAGAGAAAATTGTCTTGGAATTGGTCCAAACACACGCAGGCTCGTGCTAAGGGGAGGAGGAGGAGGAGGGAGGCCGTGGGGAAGCTTTCTCAATCCTGTTTCTCCTAGTGTTTTCTGGCTTGGTTTTGGTTTTGGGGACACACCCAGTGTGTCCAGGGCTGCTCCCTACTCTGTGCTCAGGATTCACTCCTGGTAATACTGTTAGTTGAATTTCTTCTACCAGGAGATTCTGGAGCATGTAAAACCCTGACCTTGTCCTATCTATAGCAAAACTGAAATGGCTATTTCTGGAAAGCAATGAAAAGGGTGTTTGTGTTCTAGCGATGCCAGAACCAAACCAAAAAATCTACAGTAAGTATTGACTCATAGAAAGCTAGCGAAGTTAACAGAGATTTCCTCCAAGGGACAGGGGTTTTCTAGTATCAGCATTTTGAGTTCCCAGCAAAGACTTATTCCGAAAAGGTCAGAACACAGAGTCTATTACACTCTGAGGGGAGGGACCGAACCAACCGATTCCTGTGCTTCTCCGTGGAGATGGGGCAATATTTAACTAATGACTGAATGAGCTGAAGGAAGGAATTGAGCAAGGAATACGGAGAGGCTCTGTAAGGAAGTTGACAGGCTACTATGTACCCAAGTATAGAAGAGAAGCAAAAGTGGGAACCAGCTGGGTGTTGAGGCACGACTATGAGAGAGTCAGCACCAAAGAGAAGAAATAGCATTTTTCATGGTGAACTAGCATATACCCCAGCCTATATGCAAGAAAATGACATTTCCTAGGAGTCCCTCCCTCCTCAGCTCATCTCTCGATTTTCTTTCAACTGAGACCCCCAGTCCCCGACACCCCCCAGTCTAAATCTGCCAAGGTCACACTCCAAATATATCCTCTCACTCAGGATATTGCATAAAATTTCTCTCAGGAGCCTTTTCAAGATGTCATCCTTGCTGGAACCAACTGATAGACATTAGCATCCAGCCAGTTTCCCTGACACTGTGACAAGACAGTTAACATCTCTACAGAGTGACATTCCCCTTCTGCGGTAGATATGCGGCTCTCAACAAGCAGTTTCTGTTAGAGATTGTATTTCTCAGTGTTTCTTGCTTCTAGAGGGAACCAAATGACCTATTTTCACATATAATAGAGAAGAAGTCATATATTTCTGGTCTGTGTTGTTGTGGTTCAGAGGTAGGTATGCCAGGAATGGAGCTAAGAATTCCAAGCTTAGAAGAACTAGATCACAGCAGGTCAGGTCATCCACGAAAGGGAATAATCTCTTGTGTTCAGTCACTGACATTTTGAGCTTGGTTATCACCAGGTTACTCCAACTCAGAGGTTCTATTCACGTCATCTAAGCTGCAAGGACAGATGCATAGTCCAAGAACATCTGAAAGTTCCTGGCTCAGAGCTGGAACTCAACAAGTACACAATGAGGAAATAAATCCAAATTCTCTGCATCTTCAGTTCTCTGGAACAGGCTCTGACTATAAGCCATCCTTGTCCTCTGAGGAAGACTGCCTGAGAGCCTTACTTTAGTGCAGAGGGCCATTGTGGGGGGTGCATCGGCCCTCAGGAGAGGGTACCCTTCTATGAACTGCAAACTCCAAAGTGCCAACTAAAATTTTGCAACAGTTTTTGGTCCTTCCTGGAACAGCTTCCCATTGTCAATGACTCTCACTGCTTCGCTGACCACACAGCTGCCAGCTGCAAAGCCAAAGTTGTTCTGCAGACAGTGAACGATCATCATTTCATGCCAAGTACCCAGGGCATCTGTAATGATGGGTTCATGTTATAATACATCAATAACTAAAGGACAATGTCCCATCCTGCCTCAAAGGGCATGCAGATGGAGGGAGCCTGAGCACAAAGTTCTAGAAAGGTGGAGTATTGCTGAGCTGTGTGGAGAAAATGGAGAGATATCGTTCATGCCTGAAGAACAGCAAAAAAAAGTTGGCAGGGGCCATCCCAAAAGAGACAGTATATGAGCATTTGTCCATCAATGTCTCTGTAGAGGAGAAAATTTTCAGCTCAAACTTTGAGAAGTCACTGAAAATTCAGTGTGAGCTAGTATGAGAGATGCAGACCCAGGAGATAAAGTGGACACAGAGGAGGTTAACTCATCTTTCTAGAAGCTTCTCCATGAAGTCTCTCAAGAAGGAGGGGTACAGATGGCACAATGGGAAATATCCCATGGAGGTGCACTTGTGTATATAACAGGAGCTGAAGCCTCAAGAATAAATGCAAGCTCTGTCCAGAACCTTCTTTGCTGTCACTGTGACTCCCTAGAGGACAGACCCAGGGGATTTGGGGTCAGGGAAAGACGGATGCCACATGGAAACATCTGTCCCTGACCAGGCACAGAAAAACCATCCCGGGCCCAGATGATTAAAGGTGCATCCTCTCTCCCTGGAGTGAAGAGTGGCTGTGAGGACAGGAAACTCTTTAGCACAAGAACAGTTTAATGTACTTGGCAAAGATTGGCTGCTTTGGGGAGGAGAGTTATTTGAGAAAAGCTCAAATCCCCAAATCAAGAGACACAGATGATGTGCCAAAGGCTGAGGCAGAGTTAGAACAACAGGGAATATCCCAGCGAATGACACCAGCCTGTTCTTTACGCTAAGAGGCTTGGATAACCAGCAAGGAGCTTCTTAGGGAGGAGCCAGGGCATGGGGAAGGGATGTTCTTTGAGGCACAGAGGTACAAAGAAAGAGTAGGGACATGGAGAAAGTTTCCCTCCCTACGCACAAGGCAAGACTAGAAGAATTGGAAGTCATGGTGGACAGAGGTTACCATAGCAACCACAATGCCCAAAGCCCATCATTTTCTGACCTCAAACTCCTTGCACAAAAGAATCAGCCCATTTTCTAGAGTAAATGTTGCTTACTTTTGTCTTTAGTGCTCAGCAGAAGAGTTCAGTATTAAATCAAAGGTTGTGACCCACCCTTAAAAAAAGAGGTAAAAGAACACCCACATTTAAGAAATAAAGCACCAAACAGAATCGTACGAAGAGATTACTTTGATGTTTGATCTTTCAGACATCGAAGGCAAAAGAACTGTAATAAAATAGGAGCTCATGTGGAGAACATGAGCATATATGAGCAGAGGATAGATTTTGGCAGATGAAAATCTAAGAAGAGATTCTTGGAATTGTTCTACATCAATAACATCATAACAGAAAACCAAGGACACTTTCGATAGCTCACCAATAGATTGGAATAGACCTTAGAAGAACCAGCTAATTTAAACATCACCCATATTGAAACACTAACAGGAAAAAGTTAAGAGTCATGGAATACTATCAAATGGAACATTGTATGTGTAATTGGGGTCTAAGAAGGAGAGGGAAAGATAGCAGGGCAGAAGAAATATTTCTACTGACAGTGATTTTTTTTCTAACTAGTGTCTTATGATCACTTCTTTGTAGAATGGTGAGATCCTGGTGGTGAATCTGTAATACAGCTCACGAAGGATCTTGATGTATTGGGTTTGAACACCCTGTTTGACTAGGGGCTTCGATGACTGCTTCAGTCTCCACAGAATCAAAAGGCTTTCTGTAAATCAATGAGCGTGAGACAAAGAGGCATCTTGTACTCCCTACAAACCTCAATGAGCTTGATGTCAAAAAGAGAGGGTTCGACAGGGTGATACCATCTCACCAAAACTCTTCAGTGCCACCCTCGAGAACATCATGAGACAATTAGAATGGGAAGGAATGGGAGTGAAGATAGATGGTCGGCAACTACACCACCTCCCGCTTCGCTGATGACATCGTTCTAATAACACCAAACATTAGCCAAGCGGCACAAATGCTGGCTGACTTTGACCGAGAATGTGGAAAGGTAGGCCTACAGCTGAATCTGAAGAAAACTATGTTCATGAGAAATGAACTAGTTCCTGAGGCCCCATTCACTCTCAATGGAACAAACATCTCTGAATGCAGCAGTTATGTGTACCTAGGTTGAGAAGTCAACATGATGAATGACCTAAAACCTGAGCTGCGCAGGAGGAAGAGAGCGGCATGGAATGCCTTCAAAGGCATCGAAGAAATAGCTAAAAGGACAAAGAACCTCCGGCTCCGGGCACATCTCTTCGACTCCACCGTTCTCCCTGCATTAACATATGCCTCAGAGACCTGGGCCCTACGAAAGCAGGATGAGAATGCTATTCGGGTCTCCCAGAGAGGCATCGAAAGAGCTATGCTTGGAATATCACGTCTCACTCAAGTGAGTGAAGGAATCCGGAGTTCTGATTTCCGTCGCTATTCCAGAATCAGGGACGCTGTCTCGTTTGCCAAGGCATCGAAAATCAGATGGGCTGGACATGTAATGCGATTTGGAGACAACCGCTGGACTAGAGCAGTTACCAACTGGATCCCACGGGATGTCAAAAGATCATGTGGCCGCCCACCTACAAGATGGTCAGACTTCCTTGTTAAGACCCTGAAGGAACGGTTTGAGGCTCTTCATATTCCTGAATCAACCAGATGCCATTGGGCTACATTGGCACGTGATAGGGTCCAATGGAAATGTTACTGGCGCCGCTCGAGCAAATCGATGAATAACGGGATTCAAGTGATCAAGTGATCAAGTGTCTTATACACCAAATGCTGAAAGTTGCATTGAATATTATCCCCACAATAGAGAACTTGACACAATAGAAAAGTTGACATGGATAGAGCAGGCAATGTATTCACAGGCTCACAATACACAGGAAACAATGAGAATTAGGGACGTGTGTGTTTGAGAGAGAGAGAGAAAGAGAGAGAGAGAGAGAGAGAGAGAGAGAGAAAAAACTCCGGGTATCTCAATTCTCAATTCTCAATTATATTCTCAACCCTCCTGTTCTGAATAAACAGATGATCCAGTCAATGAATAGATTTGTCTTTATCAAGCAAATAGATTTAGAGGGTAATAAGATGATCCCAGTGCATGAAGCTATTTACTCAGTTGGGAAATCAATAGAGGGTTCTTCCTTCATGTGTTGCTGGGTACCTGGGTGGCTGAGTAAATGCAAATACACAATAGAAGCTTCAGTCAGACATCTCATTTACGGTCTGCATGTGGTATCAGAGCTGTTTGCTTCAGAATATTAAATCGAGGAAGCAGCTAAGAAAGAGTTCTTGTGAGGTGACTTTTTAGTTGTTGTTGTTGTTGTTGTTGTTGTTGTTGTTGTTGTTTGTTTTTGAGCCACACTAAGCTATGCTCAGGACTTTCTCCTGGATTTTCACTCTAGGAGTCACTCCTGGCAGGGTTCAGGGAACCATATGGGGTGTCAGGGATCCAGCCCCAGAGCAAGGCAAGCACTCTACCTGCTGTGCTATCACTCGGCCCTGTGAGGTGGCCATTATAAGACAGCTGTCAGACAGGAAATGTTTCTCCGAGCTGGATGGAGGTGATACAAGAAGGAGTTTTCAATCTATAGGACACTTGTCATAACATCTAGGATTTGGGGTAGCTGTATTCCAGAACATTTTCCATTCTTCCTTTAAGATTTTCCATCTCCTGTGCCAGAAAGATAGTTCAACAGTTGGAGCACACAGTTTGCATACAGGTGGCGCAAGTTCAATTCCTGGCACCAAGATGGTCCCTGAGCACCACCAGGAATGGGAATGATCCTTGAGCAATAAGCTCAAGGATCATTGAGCTTAGGGATGATCCTGACGCTCAATCGAAACACGAATAGTAAATAAATGCAAGCTCTGTCCAGAACCTTCTTTGCTGTCACTGCAATTCCCTAGAGGACAGACCCAGGTCACAAGTAGAAGATGAACAAAAAAAAATCAAAACGAATCACCAATAGACACTTGAAAAAAAATCAATCTCACTCCAAAACAAAGAAATTCTCATTTAAACAACCTATTTTTCGCCTTCTGATTGGCAAAGATGAATGAGTCTGATATTACCTGTCATTGACAAAGAGAAGGGCAGATAGAATCTTGAGACAGGATTTTTAATGGGGTTTGAACAGAGGTGGTCGATCATTCTAGATAGAAATTCTTTATATATCAAAATTATTAAAAGAACTTGATGTTTGACTTACCAACTTCACTCTCACTCTATAGAGACCTAATAACATTATATTTGAGGAGTCTCTAGAACATGTTTACAGAGTACCATGGCTTTTAGAAATAGCTATACTTGCTCATGAATACCTAAGTAAAAAATGCATGCACCAAATGGTCAGGGAGATATTAAATGAAGGCCTTATTGACCCTCTCCTGAAAGGCAGCCCTATCTGAGGATCACAGAAAGTCAAGGCAGCCCTATCTGAGGATCACAGGGGAAACTTGACTTCTGGGCCAGGGGAAGTGTTATTGAGCCAGTGGTTCATCTATACCAGTGAGGCAGTGGAAGATGGTGTAAGAATTCAGGTAAAATTTTCAAGAAATCACTCAAAAATAAGTATGAAACCAGCACAGGAATGACAGACTCAGTAGACAGGGCAGACACAGAAGGGTTCAACTCATCTTTCTAGACTCTTCTTCAAGAGGCCCCATCAGGTGGTCTCAAGAAAAGTGTGTAGGTAGACAATGGAGAACATTTTCTTACGGGTCAGTTGTGGAAGTAGGTGAAGACGCTACTTCAGAAACGGCCTGATGCCCACAGGCCAATGCGGCTGATTTGGTTGAGAAACCAAATGCAAATGTTGACCTTCCCTATCCGCTGACATTTCTTGGAGGGAACAGGTGAGGGCACAAGAACACTGACAAGTTACTTGGGATGTTTAAAATGAAAGTTGCTTATAAAAAGATGGACTTGGAGAGTATTATGCCGGAAGAAAGGAGCCACAAGGAGAGGGACAGACATAGAATGATTGTGGGGCATAAAGAAACATAGTTTGAGGCTAATAGCCAAGGACAGTAGAAACAAGGGCCAGGTAGATCAGTCCATGTTGGAAGCCTGCCCCAAGGGCTGGGGAGACAGCAGCTGGGTTAGGGACCACTAGGACAGTGATAGAAATGATCACTGTGTGCTGAAAGTAGATAAAGGAACAAACAGGACAACTTCTCCGTTACATGTATTGCAAATCAGAATTCCCAGAAGGAGGAGAGCAAGCAACAGAGAGAGAGAGAGAGAGAGAGAGAGAGAGAGAGAGAGAGAGAGTACTGAGGCAGGCTTTTGGAGGGTGGGGTGGGGGCTGTAGGGACTAATGGAAGAATGGGTGTTGGAACATTGTATGATTGAAACCCAACCATGAGCAGCTTTGAAACTGTGTATCTCACAGTGATTAAATAAAAAACAATCACTGTATCACTGTATCACTGTCTTCCTGTTCATCGTCAATTTTTTTTCGAGTGGGCACCAGTAACATCTCCATATGTCCTGTCTCATGCTAGTAGAGCCCAAGGGCACCTGCTTGCTCCAGAAACAAAAGAGCCTCAAACATTCCATCAGGTCATGGAATGAGGTATATAATTGTAACTGGTATTTGGCATATCAAATACGACACAGGTAGCTTGTCAGGCTCTACCATGCGGGTGGCATACTCTTGTAGTCACCTCTGATCTCCAGCATTTATTGATGAACTGAGCGCCGCAAGCGGCTGTGTGAGGTAGGCTCTTCTGTTGGGTGGAGTTCTGACAAGAGGAAAGTCGAATGTGGAAAATGATGGTGGCCCTCATGGAGTGGTGGGGGTCATCTGGCACTTGTGAGGCTCTGCTGGGGTGGCGGGCCAGGACTAGAACCCTCCGTCCCTCCCGGGTGCCTCGTGAGCGACTGGGCACAGGGAGAGCCAGTAGCAGCTGTGCCCCCATGTCTGTGAGTCTCAAAAATAATAATTAATTATTACTTATCATAGAAATAATAATTAATTAAAAATTAACCCAACACTAAATCACTCAAGTCCCCAAAGTTTGTCTCTCCACAACAGACCATTCTCAAGGCTGTTTTATGCTTTGATTTAACAGAAGCCTTAATCATGAACCTTAACCTCAGGGAAAGTTAATTTAAAATATTTGCTTAAAAGCTCTTTTCATGATTTCAAATAAGATCACGTTAACTTCTTTTCCAGCAAAAAAAGATTTCTCCCTCCACATTTTTTTTCAAACTCTCTGAACTTTGATAGACATTAGGCACTGCCAATTTCTCATGATCTCACCTAGAGATCATATTAATTAGGAAGTAAAACAAATTAGTCTCTGAAGAGAGTAACACCTTTCCTTCCGGCATATAGACTGCAATAACCATACAAATCCGTTTGGGGTAAGCTGGCTAGATGTACAGACAGTTGTGAATTATTGAGCCAACCATTGCTATTATTTAATACTGTGAACCCACACACACACACACATTTTCTCAGTCATACAGGCCCACCTTAGCACATCACATAAACTCAGAGTCTACTATGAATCTTCAAGTCCCTAACCGTGAGTCCCAATCTATTTCTCCCGCAGAAGTGTGTATAGTATCTGAGCAACTATGTAACTGGGCAGAGAGCTTCAGGGTCTAGCACAGCATCTGAGAGAAGGGCTTGAGTCACGTCCTGTTATTAATTAGCAGCTGTGACTTGGGACAAATTATTTCAACCCACTGAGTCTCGGCAGTGTGTCTGTTAGCAGTATCATCTCCATCTTACAATTGCCAAATCACTGTACCACTATCTTCCCATTGTTCATCGATTTGCTGGAGTGGGCACTAGTTAAGTCCTGTCACAAGCAAGTGTAACCCAAGGGCATCTGCTTGCTCCAGGGACAGGAGGAGCCCGAAACCATTCTTTAGGTCATGGAACTGAGGTCCATAATTGTTACTAGTTTTTGGCATAACAAAACATGGGTAGCTTGCCAGGCTCTGCTGTGTAGGTGGTATAGTCTCAGTAGAAGGCTCTTATCTCAAGCATTTACTGATGAAACTTAAAGAGGGAAGAGCAGGTTTTCTCTTGGATGGAGGTCTGAGGAAATACGGAGTCTGGATGTTGAGAATGACTGTCTGCATGATATGAGGTTAGCTCTGGCTTCTTGCTAGGCTTACTGGTATCAGAACATGTAACAACTCGAATTAAATGAGATCATGTAGCTTCACGCATTTATTAAAGTCAGCCCACATGCTGTAAGGATCCAACCAATGTTACTTGTCATAGTCATCATCAGAAGACTTTGTCACTGGCGATTTATAATCAATGAAGTTGCTTTCAGATCTATGAAACATGGCCCTAGGACCAGGTCATTTCCAAGGACCCTGCATCTAAGGAGTTATTGCTGGGCCCCTGATAGGAATAGCTAAGCAGATGGTCCCAGGTCCCTCTTCTAATGTCCGTGGTTGAGAATGTGTTTCAGCACAGTTGGTATCTGAATATGAAAACACTGACAAGCAGCCCTCTCCATCTGAGTTAGCCAAGCAATGACGTGAGGTCTCTCTCCATCGGTTGATAATATCCAGGGAGAGGCTTGGACACCACTTGCTAGGGCGATAATAGGGAAGGTTCCAATGTTGACAGAAGGCTGGAGAGACAGTACGGGGATCAGGCATTTGCTTTGCCATGGGGCCATTATTTCCAATTTGGACCCTACCACCTTATGGTCCTCCAGAACCTTCAAGAGTGACTCCTGAGCCAGAGGTAATCCCCGAGCACAGCAAGATGCAGCCCCCAAACAAACCAAACCCTCTTAGGGGCCCCAAAGAGACAGTAGAGCAGGTAGAACATTTGCCTTGCACACAGCTGACAGTTGGACCATAAGCACCACTTACGGTCCCTTGAACCTCCAGGAGGTATCCCCGAGCACTGTGTCAGAATAAGCCCTGAAGGTTGCCAAGTGTGGTCCCCCTAAAACCATAACAAACACACAAATGTCAATTTCACAGGCATGAAACCACATGAAGCCTGGAGCCTCCTAATTCCAAAGCAGCAAGAAGTCACAGCTCTAAATGCCTTAGGAATTTGTCTTTGCTGTTAGAATCCAGTCACCTGGGAAAGTTGTGGATCAGTTCTCCTGTCTGTCTGTCCATTCAGGCTAAGAAAACATTTTTTTCCAAACCAAAGCTGAATCAGGGTCTTTGAGTCAGGAGGAAAAGGCCAGACCAAAGGCTCTTCCAAATGTTCTTCCTCACTGCATCTGGCTGCCTCATCTTGAAATTCAAACTCGATTTCAAGGCCCGGAACTGGACCATTAGGAAAAAGAGCCTGCAGCAGCGTGGCTGGTAATGAAAATCCAGCAAGGCAGAAAAGAGACAGGGTGAAAAACTCCGAGGTTGCAAGTTCCATCTCTAAGAGTAATTCCCTCTCTGCACACTGATGAAATGTGGGCTTCCTTCCTTGACTGCCCAATCTGATTTTTAGTATGGAATCCAGCACCAAGTCAGGGGGGAGAGGGGGGAAAGAACGTCAGACATTCTCAATGGGAATAAGCCCAGGTCTTAGTCCGTCCATCTGCAGCACTAGCTTGTCCACGGGCTTGTCCCTGCATCCGATTTCACTTGATCAATGTGGCCCTGGGGACAGCACAGACTCTAGCATCTGGCTCCTCCCTCTGTTCTCGATGCTCCTCTCAGGTGTTTCTGTCTCTCGTTCCTCCCAGCGCTTTGGAAAACATGTGTCATAGACTCTCACCACAGCTGCTTATCCAGATGACCCCCTCGGTGCTGGAGAGAGGCAGGTTGGGAAGAGTGAAGTGGTGTGTACAGAGCCATTTCCAGCTCAGATCAGTTTCGTACACCGGTTCAACACAGCGGCATATGCACTGGGGTTTAGTGGTCCACGCAAATCCTGCTTATTACCTGAGTGATCATACATACATTGCTTCTCCTCTCTGTGCCTGAGAGTCCCCTGCAATTACCCCTGTAACAATAATTCAGATTATTGTTGGAGGCTTCTAACAAGCTCTTGAATGCAGAGCTTGAATAGAGCTGGTCCGGCATGGTAGGGGTGGGGCAAGAGTTGCAGTGGCTCTTCTGATGACCTGTCACTCACGTACGTCTGAGTCGGCGGGGCGAAGAGAAGGGGTTGTCTAAGTGGGAAAGGAGGCTGGACCCCACAGGACGTACAACTCACACACCAGCCTTCAGTTTCACTCTCCTGTTTCTTACACTTCCTTCAGAGCTGCCCACTCCCTGCTCCTGCTTCTAACTTTAGTGGTTCAGTCTGTGTGGCAGGGGAGATTTCCAGGAACCTCCTGAACAGGGATGCTTTAAGGCACGCAGGACAGCCAGAGAAACCCCGGGTGCAAATCTAAAGCCTCTAATTCCCAGAAGAACTGGTAGAAAGGGTCTTCCCACACATCTAACCCTTCCTGAAAAATATCCTTGAGAGGCAGCTGAAGTCTGGATCATACACGTTATCCTGCAAAATGACCAAAGCCCAGCTTTTCTAGGGATTAATAGTGACCGCAGGGAAGGGCTGACAATCCAAAAACCTCCTGGTCTCATCTCGGACTCTGAATCCCTGCAGGTACTCGGGTCTCTGCTTTCTGTTGGAGAGCAGCAGGACTTGCCATCAGTAGAGATGAAACTGCTCTGTGGCTTGCCTTTCTGAGGGCGGAGGACCTCAGCTGGGATCCCAGCACTCACCCCCGGCACTCACTGGGGTCCTGCCCTCGTCTCAGTGCTGTATTATCAGCCTCTCCTGCATCTCAGGGACTCAGGAGCCCCTGAGTTCACTCCTGCTCAGAGGAGCCGCTCTCAGGCATTACTGTGCTTGGCTAAGTGAAGTCCCTTTTCCAGACAGCATTGTTTGGCAGCTGTTTACAAAGACAGCTTCTTGATAGCACCAACTGCAGAGCTTTCTGGTCCAGCCAGCACTGCCCACCACCCCAGCGAATGCTGCTGCCCACCATGGGCCTGGAGCTGCACCTGCCACTGGCTCCTCTCATGTGGCTCAGGCAGTGCCTTGAGCTAAAGAGCAACCCCCCGTGTCTCCTTCCCACGCCTGGTTCCAGTAGAGTTTAGCTATGTGGTATTATAAACTCTTGGGAAATAGCTCAGTGGACAGGGGCACACATTTTGCATGCCCCAGCTCTGAATTGAAACCCTGGCCCACGTGGCTCCTAACACTGGTTGTGGCCCTGAAGGCCTACAAGCATCCTTAGGATGGCCCCGGGAACCCCAGATCCACAGGGTCTGAGCAGCTTCACATGCTCGGGGCCTTGCCCTGAACCCGGCGAGATGCACCAACCCCAGCTCTCTGTGCACTGCTTGGGGAACATATGGAGCTGGCCTTTGTTCCCAGCCCCTGGCATAGCACTCCATTAACTTAGTTTCTTGATGCAGTTGTCTTAGTGGTCCATAGGTTTCCTTTGACTACACCTAGGTTTGGACTAAGCAGGCAATTCAAGGTGTGACCCCGAAATGAGCTTCTGGTCAGGGCTGGTCTCTATAAGGAACAAATGGGAGATCAAGGTGGACCCCTTGGGCTCCAGCCCCTGAACTCCCGGAAGGGAAGATGGTGGAGGTTACCAGGGACCAGCCCAGCTGGTGGGGGAGGTGAGGACCGGGTTTAAGCAGTGTTGCTATGGAGGATTAAGAAACAAGACAAACAATGAGAGATAGAGCATGAGGTCAAGCGGCTAACAGCCTCATGCACTGAGAGCCCCAACTGCCCTATCCGTTTACTATTTATTTACTGCTCAGATCCAGGAATCATCACAACAACCAATTGGTCAATTGCATAGCTCTCTATCTGGACTGCACTTTTGCATATCTGAAGGCCTCAGTATTTTGGGATAAACTTCCTTATAATGGGCTTATCTCTGGGCCAGTTCCTCCAGCAGGAAGAGCAGAGATAGAGCAGACAAGGAGCCTGGCCTGGGTGGTTTTCCGGATATCAGGTTTCAGTTATCTGCCCCTTCTGCCTTTCTCTTCATTCTATCTTAACCCTTGGTTCCCAGCAGTGGTGGGGTTATAAAAGCTCTTGAACAATAGAAATTTGGGGACCCTTCTAGTTAATGACAACATTGATGAGTAGGGTGGTATGTGGATGGAACTTGAAAGCGCTGTGCCATTCAGGAGGGGGCCCTTTCCCCTGCCCACCTCTCCTAATTGACTGTTCCTGGGTCGAGTCCCTTAGAATAACCTGGCAAACAGGAGACCAGTCCTCCCTTAACAATGGAGATGCAGTTGGAGGAATGTGTCAATAGGCAGTTTTGTTGTGCAAACATCCTAGACAGCACTTATACAAACCCAGATGGACTGGCTTCCCTGCACACCTAGGCTATATATAGGGACTCCAGCACATAGGAGATTCGTCATTGACTAAAGCATTAACTTAATGTCGGCAAGACTGTAACTGTAAAGTGTTTCCTGGCTTGTGTGAGTCATTCTAGGGAATTCCTGAAAGGGAGGCGTGGGAACCCTCCCATTAAAAGCTATATGGGACAAAGGTCTAGGTCTGCCGGGGCACCAGGGATTTGCAACTGGCGCTGGAAGGAGGGCAGGCTGGTGGCACTTGGGCTTGTCATCTGTGGGTGTGCTCCAGTTCAGAGTTCACTGTCGGAAACAAATGCAATTGTTGTACCCCCTTCCCGGCTCCTGTAGATACTGATGAATCAGACACGCAGGATTGGGGGTAGCAGCGGGTGATAGTATATTGGTGTGCGTGCATGATAGCATGTGTGCATGCATAGATATGTGTGAATGTGCTTGCAGGGATGCTGGCTGGGGACGCTGAGGGAATGGTGATGAGAGAACAGTCGTTTGGAGTTGCCTCTTAGATTTTACAGTAAGACAGCCCTGCTCACACCCAAAGTCTGGACACTGAGATAAAGACTTGAGCTAAGCATTCTGGTCGGCAGTTCCTGCCTTGTTTTTCCCCAGCGGGAGAATGGGCTTCTCTAAGTTGTTCTAAGTCTGTGGAATGGGGTCTCCCGATTCTGTCTCAGCCTACTTTTCATTTTTCCAGAAATGCACTTATCAAACCTGCATTAAAGTAACTTTTTCATTCATTAAGCCCTCTGGCCAATTTATTTTAGGCCTTTATGGTAGCTTCTATCTGAGAAATAAATGCATGATCTTTAATGTCATTCTCACTGAGAGCATTGCTATTTTGAGAGCAACTGGGGAACAAAATTCCAACCCATTCATCAGTATTTTTCATCTCAGTGGAGCTTATTCTCTTCTCACCCTGCTGTTGCCTGTTTCCCTCTGAAAAAGTGATTGGGGTTCTTGGACCCTGTTTCCAATGGTGGACATGACATTTGCTAACAGGCAGAGAATGGTTTGACCCTTTAGTTCCTCAGTGGGCATTTTAGGATTGCGGGGGTGTGGGAGAGATAGATAAAGGAAAGCAGAAATGAAGAAACAAGTAGAACATGAACGGTGGGTGTCTCTGAGCAGTTCCCAAACACCAGCTCCTCACAGACTGGCTCTCAGGAAGCCTAAGTCCGAGATACAAGAGGGGAGGGAAGCTCCTGGGGCCAGAGGTTGGCACAGGGTCCACTTTCCCCTCTGGATCTCCAGACCATGCGACAGAGCAGAGCTGGGCGAAAGGATAGACCCAACCTGAGGTTCCTTGAAAACTCTCCTTCTCTCTCTCTTAAAATTCCTCTGTGTTCTGCCCATAACTATCGATCTATTTTCTCATAGATCTTTTGGTTTTCTAGTCTTTCTCTCATTAATCACCTGTTTTATTTATTTCAACGCCATCTCTGACCTTTCTCCAGTTTCCTTTTGACATCCATCTCTATTTGTATGTCGGTGGTGCTGGAAACTGAACAGAAAACAAATCGCTTTAATTCGAGCAGACCTTTTGCCGAGTCTTTTCTTGGCCGCTGAGGTGGCCTGTATGCGCTGTACCCCATCTATTTGCATTGTCTAACTTCACGCTCTCGGGACTGGTTAGCTCAGCATGATGAATTTGTCTTGTCTCCTTGGTTCCCCTGAAAGGATCCCAAGCATCAGGACCCCAGCTCTGACCCCCCACGTCTCACCAGTCTCTCCTTCATCACCCACTCCCAAGATCCATGGAGATGCTCAGTGAATGAATCCAGAGAGGGCTGGTGTCTTCTGCTCCAAAAATGGCTTAAGCCAGTTTTATTCCTAACTATCTCCATGTCTGGCCCAAATGAACGCATGCCAATTAAAAGAGCGCTTTTAAAATTAGCAAACATCACTAGACACTCATGCTCACCAATTTCCTACCCAAGTTGTACCTATATGGAAGTTCTAGAGCATACCATGATATAAGATCTTTCACCCATTCTTCAATTAGTTACACTATTAACCAAAAAAAAAAATTTTTTTGAGAAATGATTGTCAGGCACTTAGCTGGAAGCTAGGGACCTAGTGAAGATGGCCACACCAGTCGTGACATTGAGAATACAATACCAGGTAAGGGTGAATGGCATGTATACAAATATTCTTAGCCATTTTGCTAAAAAATGAGAAAGAACAAAAAGAAGGAAAAAGAAAAGAAAAGAAAAAGAAAAGCAAAAAAGTACTCTTCATCAAATATGCCATTTCAAAAAATTTCAAAGTATGTTTTTAGCAGTTTATATATTGATCTTTGCTATTGAGATTTGTATATCTTGGATATTAGCTCTTTATCTGGTGTATGATATGCAAATATTTCTCCAATTTTGTATGGCATCTTTTCATTTTAGCCCAAGTTTCTTTTGCCAAAAAAAAACTTCCATGTTTGATGTGGCCCTGTTTGTTTATTTTGTTTCCTTTGCAGATGAAATAAAATCATCTCTGAGTATATTTATATCCTGGAGATAGTTCACCTATGTTTTCCTCAACATATTTTATGCATTCTTGTTTAATCTCAAGGTCTTTCATCTGCTCTGTGTTAGCTTCAGTGGACGGTCTGAGTGGGGGGTCCAGCTTCACCTTTGCATGTGGCCATTCATTTCCCCCCACATGTTTTATCGAAGACACATTCTTTGCTCCACTTCCTGAAGCGAGATCCTTTGTCCATAGATTAACTTTCATATATCTAACAATTTATCTCTGGGCTCTCAACTTTATTCCATTAGTCTGAGAGTCTGCCTTTATACCAGTACCCTATATGCTTGATTCCCATGTAAAGCCAGGAAATACAAGACCTCCATCTTCTTTCCTCTCAGTATTGCTTTGACTATTCAGGTGTCTTACAATCCCATACAAATTTTAGTAGAATTCATTCTGCATATACTATAACTCCTTTCTCTACTCATCTGTCCTTGGACATTTGAGTTGTTTCCCTCTCAGTTATTAGACTTAGATGCCACCTAAGTTTTTTGAGAAAATTGTGTCACATTGTCAAGGAAATCAGATGCCTGGATTTAAATATGATTTTTCTCATTACATCACAACAGAAGGTATTGAACTTTGAGGTAGATACAGAGACTGGGTAAACTTGTGCTTCTCCAGGGAAGTGGTTCATGGAAAACATGGGCTGGGGCAATGGTCTATCTCAAAGGCTATTGTTGCCCTCCTTGACTGGGTTCTCACCACTGGACTACTGTATCAGTTTGCTTGACTGCCAATATATGACAGACCGCGTGGCTTAAATAACTGCAAGATATGGAGGCTAGACATTAAAGGTAGCTCAAGGTTTGTTTTTTTTTCTGTTGCCTTGCTCTTTAATTTGTAGAACTTTCCGCCCCAAGCTGTGCTGAATGGAGTCTATGAAAGACTCCTGTTGCCAAGTTAAGCCCCTGAGCCTTGCCCTGTGACAGCAACAGCTCCCCCACTAATCCAGAGACCCAAGGCATTTGTCTTTGCCAGGGCTCGTGGGGCCAGAGGAAGATGCATGTCAGCACAGGATGCTTTCCTTAATAATTGAGTGCCGATGGGAGACACAGGGGGCGAAGTACAAATGTTCAGATGTTCAGTGTGGAAATCTTCACAAAGACTCCAAACCACACACTTCAAGTTGCAATGGGAGAAAACAGCAAGTCAGCTTCCTTCTTACCAGCTGTGCGGTGTACATGTAAGCCTGTGCTTTGCATATGTGGGTGCAACGTTTAAGCCTGTATGCTGCATGTGTGGGTGCACGCGGTAAGCCTGTGCACTGCATGTGTGGGTATCCATGTAAGCCTGTGCACTGCATGTGTGGGTACATATGTAAGCCTGTGCACTGCATGTATGGGTGTCCATGTAAGCCTGTGCACTGCATGTGGGTGTCCGTTAAGCCTGTGCACTGCATGTGTGGGTGTCCATGTAAGCCTGTGCACTGCATGTGGGTGTCCATGTAAGCCTGTACACTGCATGTGTGAGTGCATATGTAAGCCTGTGCACTGCATGTGTGGGTGTCCACGTAAGCCTGTGTACTGCATGTGTGGGTGCAACGTGTAAGTCTGTGCACTGCATGTGGGTGCACGTGTAAGCCTGTGCACTGCATGTGTGGGTGTCCATGTAAGCCTGTGCACTGCATGTGTGGGTGTCCGTAAGCCTGTGCACTGCATGTGTGGGTGTCCGTGTAAGCCTGTGCACTGCATGTGGGTGTCCGTGTAAGCCTGTGCACTGCATGTGTGGGTGTCCGTGTAAGCCTGTGCACTGCATGTGTAGGTGCAACGTGTAAGTCTGTGCACTGCAGTTCCAGTCCTGTCAGAGGCACTTTGCTAGAGAAGAGGAAAATATCTTTATCTTTATTTAAACACCATGAATTACAAAGTTATTCACAGTACAGTTGTTCCAGATATTCAGTATTTCAGCACCAGTCCCACCACCAATGTGCCCTTACCGCTACCCAGGTCCCCAGTTTCCCACCCACCCCCAAGCCTGTTTCCTTAGCAGGTACTAATTATTTTACTTTATATTACTTATTACAACATATATCTCATAATGATGGTGTAGCAGTATTGTAACAGCTGTGTGCTCCAGGAACTCCAAAATCTTCAATGGGCTGATAAAGATGGAGTGAAATTTTTAACTGTGTGTTGGCTTTGGTGCATGGGGGTGACTGTTGGCCTTCTGGTAGTGAGAGTTGGGGAAGGGCGCCCAATCCCGACTCTGTGAAAGCCTGGAGGACAATCTTTAAATCTTAATATCACTGTATCACTGTCTTCCCGTTCATCATCAATTTGTTCGAGAGGGCCCCAGTAACATCTCCATATGTCCTGTCTCAAGCTAGTAGAGCCCAAGGCATCTGCTTGCTCCAGGAACATAAAAAGCCTCAATCCATTCCGGAATGAGGTCTATAATTGTTACTGGTATTTGGCATATATATCAAATACAACACGGGTAGCTTGCCAGGCTCTGCCGTGCAGGTAGCATACTCTTGTAGGCATCTCTAAGTCCAGCATTTATTGATGAACCACGTGGCCGCTTGCGACCGCGCAAGCCGGGCGCTGATAGGCTGGTCTGCTGGGTGGAGGTCTGACGAGAGAAGTCCGGATGTGGAAAATGGAGGCCCTCATGGAGTGGGGGGTCTTCTGGCTTGTTGCGAGGCTCTGCTGGGATGGTGGGCCAGGGCTAGAACCCACCATCCCTCCCAGGCGCCTCATGAGCGGCTGGTCACAGGGAGAGCCAGTAGCAGCTCTGCCCCATGTCTGTAGTCTCTCAAATCTTAATATATAACTTGAAAAACAATAGTTGGCCAGAGAGATTGTACAATGGGTAGGGCACTTGCTTTGCACACAGACGACCTGGGTTCAATCCCCTACACCACCTTCGGTCCCCCAAAGCCCATTAAATACTGCCAGGATTGATCCTTGAGCACCATCAGGTATGGCTTCAAAACTGAACGCAAACATTGTCAGTGTAGTGATGAGTCCCTAATGGCCAGGGAAAGTTTGTGCATGGCCCTTTTGATTTGACTCCACCTGCACAGTAATGGAGGACATTACTGTTGTCCTTTGTTAAAAGATCACTCACCAGGTGCATCTCATGAGGTCAATGTTGACCCAGGGATGTTCTGCTGAGCAAGACACAAATGCCTAGGAACACCTATGGGAGGAAATGCCTGGTCTCTGCTTCTGCTCAGAGTCTGAGGAGATGGAAATGGAGGGCAGCGGTCGAGGGAAAGGTTGACACCGAGGAGGGATTTCAGGTCAATAGACTGTCCCAGCTCCTGAGCTGAGGCTGGAAACAGGTGTGTAGGAGCACAGGCACCCTCCAGTCTGATTTGGACATTTCCTACTGAAGCCTGGATGGCGCCAGGCTTCAGTCACCAAAGGCATGTCTATAGCTCTCCCTGTTCAGGCCACTAAGTGGGCAGGAACCATTCCCAAGCTGTTCTTTCTCAGAACCTTAAAAAGGAAATGGAAATAAGGTTGATAGAAAACAGCTTCTTTAAAGAAAGAGAACGTAAGAAAGCAAGAGAGCAAGAAAGCTAGAAAGAAAAGAAAGAAAGAAAGAAAGAAAGAAAGAAAGAAGGAAGGAAGGAAGGAAGGGAAGGAAGGAAGGAAGGAAGGAAGGAAGAAAGGAAGGAAGGAAGGAAGGAAGGAAGGAAGGAAGGAAGGAAGGAAGGAAGGAAGGAAGGAAGGAAGGAAGGAAGGAAGGAAGGAAGGAAGGAAACTTTTTGGGGTTCTGTGTTTGTATCTATATATTTGACTGCTATTAGTCTATGTGTGTGTGAACCGATTTTGTATGTTTATCCTGATCACTATTTCAGCCCACCACTTATCTTCAATATATGTTTGCAGGTTTGCAAACCTAATAATTATTCCAGACCACACTCAGTTTTAATATACAATGCTCACTAATTTATTTCAATTGTGTGTGTAATTAATCAGTGTGCTTTGGATGGATCATTTTAAATATCCTTAACCTTTCTTAGTCCTTGGAGATCTAGAAGAATAAACTCTTATGATTATATAATATGAAAAGGATATGGTTTACAGGTGCCCTGCAAATACCAGAGGAGTTGGGTGAAAAGTCTTGGCCTCCCCCACCCCTGACTTGGATATTTCATAGACCCTAGAATAAGCCCCATCCCTCCAGTAAGCCTCTAGACAGGAAGATTTAGGGGGACTAGCAGAACCCCTGTGGTGAGTGGTCCAGCCTTCCCTCTCCCTTTGCTGTTGCTCTTTCTCTCCTTCAGGCAGCCCGACTCCAGCAATGGTCCAGTTCCCTGTTCTTCAACCTGTGGCTTCCAATCATTCCCCAGTCTTGTAGCGGCTAAACCAGAAAATTTCACCCACTGTTCCATTGAACTGGCCTACAAGTGTGGGAAGGTGGAAAACCACTGGTCCAGTTAGCAAGTTCTAGCCTGGATCCCTGAGTAGAGGAGGACTAGGAGCAAGCTTTCCCTTTGGTGTCTGTAGTGCAGGAGACTGCTCCTTGCTCATTCAAGCTGGTATTAGCAAGCCCAGCAGATGGATGGAGCCACTCAGGCAAGTGATGGAGGCCTATGTGCTCTGGGCCAGAGTAGAGAAGCCCAGGCAGAGTGGTGGGTTTGTCGGCTCCTGGGGCTCATGTTCCAGGAGACTTGAGGGTTTCTTCAGTCACTCGCTCTCTGTCTGTCTCTGTCTGTCTCTGTGTATCTGTCTGTCTGCCTCTCTCTCTCTCTCTCTCTTTCTCTCTCTCTCTCTTTCTCTCCCAGGTTGTAATTGTGTGGGCTCAGAGTCTCAGGATACTCAGAACCAACATCCCCGCTGCTTTGGGTCTGGAAAGCTGCGTAGGGAAGTGAGGACTCATCCCAGGGGAAGAAGCTGAAAGCAGGCTTCTCCCCGCCCTCCCCCCTCACCTCTCTCCCAGACTTACGGGTTTCCAGGCTCCACTTCCAGCCACTCTCCCAGGCTTACAGTTACCCAGACTCATGCCTGGGGCATGAGCCCATGAGTGAGCCCAATCACTCAGTGGGGACAGGGCACCTACCCTGGCTGCCCATTCTCCCAGACCCACCTTCAGAAAGGAGAGAGGTCCAGACTGGGGGCTGTTCAGCATCAAGACCAAGGTCATACATACGGTTGTTGAGCTGAGCATGGGAGCCCAATTTGCCTGACCCCAGAGCCTGTGCTGCTCACGCCAACCTAATTCTTGGATGCATGGTGCTGGAGGATTACAGCCCGTCTGCAGCCGTTGGAAGACTTTTGTTTTTTCTTAATTTAAAACAATTACTTTTTAATATGTATTTGTTTGTAATTAAGGCACCATGATTTAAAAACTGTTCATAATAGAATTGTTCAGGCATGCAATGTTGTGCACCATTCCCTCCCAGTGTGCTCAGCATCCCTGCCATCCCTGAGCCTTTACCCCCTCCCCCTTGGCAGGCATATCACTATATCACTGTCTTCCCGTTCATCATGGATTTGCTTGAGCGGGCCCCAGTAACATCTCCTTATGTCCTGTCTCATGCTAGTAGAGCCCAAGGGCATCTGCTTGCTCCAGGAACATAAAGAGCCTCAAACCATTACATCAGGTACAAATTTATATATTTTTTGAAATATAAGAATTAATTTTATTTTTCTAATCATAAGTGAGAATTTTTAAAAAGATACGCACATAATTTAGGATTGTATGCTCTATCTTACCCATAAATGTTTTAGCTTAAAGAGATCCAAAACCTAGAATATAACTGGGGTTACATTCAGTCAACAGATCAGTCAACAGATCAGTCAACATGATCAGTCAACAGATCAGCTGAGGAATGCAGATCCAGAAGCTATTCCAATCCAAGGCAGGCTATTGCAAGGCTGCCTATTTCTTAACTCTCCTGATTGGGCTCCTCTACTTTTCAATCCTCGTCCTGGGAGATTGACAGTGTTATTTCATGAAACCCTCATGGAGAACATATTCATTATGGGGAGCTGAAATATAGAGAGGCTAATTGATCTACCTGAGCTAAAACACAGATGGACTGGAATTTGGACCTGGTCGGCCTGATCCCAGCGCCTAAGCACTTTCTTTCAGGCACAATTCACTTCAAGGGTTTCTATTTCCTCCTGAGATCAGGAGCAAGTGAGCATGATATACTGGGAGAGGATGGAGCAAAGGGAACACTTTAGGAAATGATCCTCCTGCTTCTCTGAGGAAAATGGCCATGACAGGGGTTGGACTAACCTCCTACCTGGCCTGTGTTCTTAGGGGAAGCAAAGCCAGGTGACAATGGAGATAATAGTGACTGAGGCACCATCCAGTTAAAAAATTAACTCCGACTTGCACGTGCCCGACCTGAGGTTCGATCCCCTGCATCCCATATGGCCCCCCAAGCACCGCCAGGAGTAATTCCTGAGCGAGGGAGCCAGGAGTAACCCCTGAGCATCGCCAGGTGTGACCCAAAAAAAAAATTTAACTCCGAGCTGGCCACCCCATTCAAAATTATGAAATTCCTGAGTGCACCGATGCACTGTGGCTGCATTTGTGACCGCACAACATCTCAAACTCTACATCACTGATAAACCAGGAGTAGCACAAAATTGGATGGTATGTGGAAGTAAGAGGCAACCAAATCTAGGTTAACAAATTTAAGCACACAAGGTTTATCCTGGAACAACACGTTAGTAATCTCTTACACAAGGGTTTAATGACTCTGTAGTGAGATACAACAATCTTCACTTCTTCCCTATCTTCTAAGGAAACAGTTTTTGACCATTTTTAGCAAATGATTGATAACAATCAATATAAAATAAATGATTGAAGGCCTCCTATAGGGGCAGACTTGAGGGTGGTTGGAAAAATTGGAAATAATGGTGGTGGGCATGTGCCATGGTGGTGGGATTGGTGTTGGAATGTTGAGTGGCTATAACAAATAATCATGAACAACTTTGTAAAAATGAATAAAATGTGCAAAATTGAAAAAGAAAAGAGTGAGGAAGGAAGAGGCAGGAAAGCAGTGGAGTGATTAGATCAGCAAGAGTGGCCGAGCCCCCTGAGACTTCATGGAGTGATGGGTCAGGCTCTGTCATGGCTGTGGCTGATCAAACCAAGAGTTTCTGAGAGGGACTGATTCCCTCTTAAGTTCCTAGGGTCCTCTACCAAGTCTCTTGCCTAAACAAGGCTTCTCTTGCCTTCTCTTTTGAAATGAAAGGTTCTGATACGAGTGCAGCCACCCCCAGACAAATGCTGTAGAAATCAAACAAGTGCTGTCTCCTCCTCCAAGGGAAGCTGAGGGGCTGCGAGGCTGAGCTCAGTGTTTCAGTTCCATGGTAGGTCATGTATTGGCATCATTTCATGGATGCTGCCATTACAAATGGCCATGGTCATGGTTGGGAGAGCCCAGTGTCTGCCTAATGAAAACTGCATCAGAATTTCTTGAATTTCTAGATCATTGTTCTCATTCTCACATGACCTCACACCTGAGAAACAAGTCTACGATTATTTTACGGATGAAATACCCTATTTATCTCCCTGAGGACATTATTTATATATTTATATACATGTATATACATATATATTTAATATTTTTACTGGTTTATTGGATTCTGTCTGATTCTTCTGAGGCTGGCTGGTCCCTCAAAAGGAAATAGGCAAACACTCTGGAAACACATTGGACTCTCAAAACAGAGGAGCATATATAGTTTGGAAACTATACAAATCCACTAAGAAATAAATGTACATCGGGTTGGTCATATCTTGCACCACCCTTGCCCACATACCAGCTATCACACTGATTGAAAACTGGTTTCAGCAGTTCTTAGTCCTGGTGTATCATTAGAAATAACTAGATAACTCATAGAATTTGATCTGGGCATCCACGGGTAAATCTGGGGTGTTTTCAAGGCTGTGAGTCACTAGAATACACTACTTCTAAAGTCCTACTTCTGTAATTATGGTCCATCAATCTTCAGTAAAAAAGCATCACCGGGACTTGGTGGCAATGTAGACGCTCAGCTCCACCCCCAGATGTTCTGATCAGAGCCTGCATTTATGCAATTTCTTCAGCCATTGAAATGCACATTAAGGTTGGGGAAAGCTCGCTTTATGGCAAATCATCAGACAGTGTGCAGTATTCAGGTGTGACCTCCAGAGCCTAACAGAGTTGAACTGGAATCCCACTTAACTGATTCATGAGCACATTAAAGTTGGAGAAATGTGACTAGAGAGTACTTAGCACAGTGCCTCACCAGGGATAGAGATTCGATAAATATAATTCCCTTCCTCATCTACTTCAAAAGATTCCTTCCCTGGTTTGCGCTTGGCGGGGAATATTTCTTCCATGACTTCACTCCTCTCCTGCCTGCAAAAGCAGCTGATTAATCACATTCTTTGATCTATCCCCCCATCCCTATCCCCCTGTTACTATCAGTGCCATCTAGACATTCCAACACTGTTTTAAATGATGTTTTTTTGGTCTCACTTGCAAAATGTACTAGCAAAATGCTTTTGATATGCAAGCTTCTTTGAAGTCAACCCAATCTATATTCTGGAGTTTAACACATGTTCTGGTTGTTTCCTCAGATGAACCTGGAGAGTCCGTTGGAGACAGCTCAGTTCCCTCCCTGCTGGCTCCGTTTCAGCTCCCCAAGGAAGAGGGGAAATTGGTTCCGTATCAGAGATAACACCATCCTGTGGCTGTGATTCAAGTTGAGGGCGTCTTTGATCCATCCAGCTCCCCTCTTATTAGGCTCCCCCGTGAACTTCCATCTATACTTCCTCAATGGTCTCACTCTCGCCAATCGCATTCCACACTTCTCAGTCCTAGGTTAGAGGACAACAGAAAGACAGTCTCTCTCTCCTTCTTTCTCTCTCTCTCTCTCTCTCTCTCTCTCTCTACACACACACACACACCCCTTCTACCCCTCTTGTAGATGAAAAACTACAGCTGGTCCCTGCACATCTGGGCATCCTGGACTGGGGCCTTGAAGATGATCCTGATCACCCAAATCTCCTGGAGATCAGGTTAAACGTCAGACTCTGATAGAGGAGGTCTGGGGCGGCATCTGAGATTCTCATTTTGAACAGGGTCACCTGAAACTGCTGGTCCAAGGGCCACACTATGAGCGGGAGGAGGCACGATTACCCTCTGTGTCTTCAGGAATGGCTGGAAGGAATAGAAGTAGCCAGGGACAGGGGAGGGCCTGCCTGTCTTCCAGATTCCTCCACACTGGCTAATTAATTCGTTTAGAAGGTGGTTATTGAAGGAATGAAGTTAATTGAATTTATTCTGAGACATGTATCAGCAAATCAAAGGCAAGACTGCGCTTGTCGCAGCACTGTTCAGACATTTGATAAATTTCACATCCCGTATCAAAAAAAAAAATGTAACATATTCCATTTACAAGATAAAAAATATAAAATACATGTGTTCTTAATTGTTCTTTTTTTTTGTGGGGCCACCTGACTGCACTCCAAGTCTAGTTATGTACTTAGGGATCCGTCCTGGCAGAGCTTAGGGATTTTAACTGGAGTTAGCTATGTGCAAGGCAAGAGCTTAAGCCCTGTATTATCTTTAACTATATCTTTAAAATACATTTCTCCACCCAGCAGACCAGCCTATCACAGTCCGGCTCATCGAAATCCACCCTGCTGCAGTCTTTTTTAATCCGGCCCAGGTATGCTGATCCAGAGACAGACATGGGGCAGAGCTGCTACTGGCTCTCCCTGTGCCCAGCCGCTCACAAAGGAACCCAGGAGAGATGGCAGGTTCTAGCCCTGGCCCGCCAGCCCAGCAGAGCCTTTGCAACAAGCCAGACGACCCCCACTCCACGAGGGCCTCCATTTTCCACATCCGGACTTTCTCTCTCGTCAGAACTCCACCCAGCAGACCAGCCTATCACAGTCTGGCTCGCGGCTGCTTGCGGCCACGCGGTTCATCATTAAATGCTGGACTTAGAGATGACTGCAAGAGTATGCTACCTGCACGGCAGAGCCTGGCAAGCTACCCGTGTTGTAGTTGATATGCCAAATACCAGTAACAATTATAGACCTCATTCTGGAATGGATTGAGGCTTTTTATGTTCCTGGAGCAAGCAGATGCCCTTGGGCTCTACTAGCATGAGACAGGACACATGGAGATGTTACTGGGGCCCGCTCGAGCAAATCGATGAACAACGGGAAGACAGTGATACAGTGATATCTTTAAAATAACATTTTTATTTGTTTGGGGCCATACCCAGCTGTGCTCAAGTCTTCTTCCTGGCTCTGCAGACAGGAATCACTCTCAAGTGAGCTCAGAGGACCAGATGAGGTTCCAGGGCTCGAGCCTGGATTGGTATTGGCCAATCCTCCAATTGGTATGAGGCTGGGCACCCTACCCTCTGTACTATGGCTCCATCCCCAAAATCCATTTTTCTTCAATCAATTTCTAGCATATCATCTAATGTCAAGCTCTCAGAGGCAATTGAGTTAAAGACAAGGACAGATAGGG
Organism: Cryptotis parvus; assembly: GCA_021461705.1. Classification (NCBI taxonomy): domain Eukaryota; kingdom Metazoa; phylum Chordata; class Mammalia; order Eulipotyphla; family Soricidae; genus Cryptotis; species Cryptotis parvus. The sequence continues at coordinate 7,300 of JAJIBD010007518.1, read as the reverse complement.
AAACATTTGCCCTCACCACCACTAAAAACACTCTTAACACTTGGGGCCAAGAGGAGATCCGTTATTATTACAGATCAGTGTGGGGGGGCAAGGGTATCAGAGAGATAGTATATAGGCAGGACATTTGCCTGTGACTGATCCGAGTTCAATCACCAGCACCCCATATGGTCCCTGGATCCCCACCAGGAATGATACCTGAACTCAGAGCCAGAAGTAAGCCCTGAGCACCGCTGGGTACTCTGAGTAAGCCTTGGGTGTGGTCCCCCCAAAATAAGAATTATCTGTAGGTGAAATAATAACCTTCCCACAGAATACAGGATTCCTTTGACAGTGCTTCACCTTAATAAAAAAAAAAAAAAAACCTCAAACTATGGCTACAAAAGAAATGCAAAAAGAAATGACTTTCATTCACACAACACTGATCCCATTAGGAGAATGTGGAGGCAAGTTTCCTTTCACTCCTGACAACACAAATCAGACAAAAAATGTAGACATTAGCTTAATAATTAATGTTTAAGATATCAATAAAAGATGAAACCTTGGGAGCAGGAGAGACAGCGTAGCAGTGAGGGAGGCATGTCTGGCATCTAGGCGCAATGCTTGGTTCATGTGGCCCCTGAGTATTGCGGATAGCAGCCCTGGGGGCCCCAGCACCTCCAAGGTGACCCAGGTATCCCCAGCTCCTTGGAACCAGGGCACCATCACATCTTCAATCCCCAACATCGAACTACTGCCCTCGAGGGTCTCATAGTCCTGAGGACCACTTGGGCACTCGTCCAAATTAAAAAGAAAAACTTTATAGAAAACCCCACGAGACTGAGAGTACATGGTAGGACATGCTATGTTCACCAACGGGCAGTTTAAATTGTCCTTCATTTATTTAGGGAGAAGCAGAAGAAAGTGGGTTCAAAGCATCCAGTATGCGTTGGGTGGATGATGTGGGGACCTGCAAGCGAAGTCCTTGCTGTACTATGGCTCCGGCCCCAAATCCCTCTTTCTTAAATCAACCTCAAACATACCATCTAACGTCAAGCCTCAGAGGCAATTGAGTTAAAGACAAGCAATTGGGCTAGGTAGGCTATTTGGTGGAAATTTCCTGATATTATTTTATGTATGCTATTGATACGTATGATATTATTTTACGTATGATATTATTTTAGTATGCTACTCACACAGCAGAGCCTGGCTAAGCTACCCGTGTCGTATTTGATATGCCAAATACCAGTAACAATTTTAGACCTCATTCCCATAACCTGATGGCTCTTTATGTTCCTGGAGCAAGCAGGTGCCCTTGAGCTCTACTAGCATGAGACAGGACATATGGAGATGTTACAGTGCGCCCGCCGCCAATCGATGATGAATGGGAAGACAGTGAAACAGTGGATACAAGTGATTTAACGTTCAAGTCAAGGCTTTCTCTTGGCTTGAGATCTGAAGATTTCTCAGCTCCTACCTGGAGTTGTCTGGGTCCTGGAGCCAAGTAAGGAAGAAGAGTATTTTCAAATCCATCCCTTTAGGGAAACTGGCTCGGTCTCTGGCCAGCTTCAACAAAGCTACTAGGCCAACAGACACATGGGTTGCTGTGGCCGAGCTAGCCAGGCTTGGAGCGGGGATGGAGGCCTCTCCCCCTCAGCCCCCACCTCCAATGACCTGTGGGCATGGATAGAACTCCGCAGCCGCCATCATCAGTAACGCAGGAGAAGAGAATGCCCAGACGCACAGCTGCGCTGGCTCCTACGCTGGTGTGCCACGCTTAGATAACAGCCAAGTGTAAGGCCAGGTCTTTCCCAGGACCTTGCCCATATATACATTGTCATGATCAATGTAGTCGCAACAAACTAGGGGCTGGTTTGGGAATGGGGAGTGGGTGGTGGGCTGTGGCCTTTGGTGGTGGTAGGGCACATTGGTGGTGGAGACTGGTGTTGAACAATGAATGCTTGTGACAATTGTACTATGAGAAAATTTGTCAATCACAGTGTTTAATATTTTTTTTTAAAGTGATTCCTCTGCCACTGGTTCCACCCACCACAGCCTGCCTGCCCCAAGGGTTCTCCAGACCAGCCTTTCTTCTGAACCCTTTCCAAGAGACAAATCCATAGCCGCAACCAAAGGACAGGTGCCAGGCTATCTGAGACCACGAGGTGGTCTCGGGAGCTAAGGCTTTTTGAATGGACTTCCAGCCACTGCCCTTTTTTTCTTCTTTTGGGTCACACCCAGCAATGCTCAGGGTTACTCCTGCTCTGCACTCAGGAATTACTCCCCGGCGGTGCTCAGGGGACCATACGGGATGCCGGGATCGAACCCGGGCAGGCATAGGCCGGCGCGTGCAAGGCAAACGCCCCTACCCACTGGACTATCACTCTGGCCCACCACTGCTCTTTTCTTGCTCTCAATTTCAAAAGAACTGGGTGCTCTGTTCCAGACACCACACAGAGATCCCCAAGTCCCCAATCTTCCCTTCTGACTTAGTGTCCTGCGGTGGGTCAGCTAAGTCACTTACCTCTTGTCCAGCTGCTTTCTCGACTTCCAATTTTTTGTTGCTTCGGCCTCCTCTCCAAGTGCCCTGAGTGCATCAGTGATTTTAAAAAACAGTTTGTTGGATGTTCCAGGCAGCAATCAACTCAGAGCTCAGGGGATGGGATCAGGATGGCAGCGTTGACTATGTATGTGATGTACAAATCTAGTTCCAAGAAAAAGGCATGTGACCAGAGGGAAGAGATCTAGTTTAGGGGGCAGGAGAGTAGAACAGGAAAATTATTTTTCTCTGAAAATGTCTCTTAAGAGGAAAATTGGTAATTCTTTTGCATACAGTATCAGCAAATCTTGAAGATATTCAAACTCTTTAAGCCAGTAATTGCTGCTTTTTTAAGCTATAGAACAAGACTTTGTGACCCTGAGCCAGACTACCAGCTTCCTGACACTGAAAGGAATTTATTTTTTTTTTTGGTCACACCGGCAATGCTCAGGGGTTTCTCCTGGCTCTGCACTCAGGAATTACTCCTGGTGGTGCTCAGGACCGTATGGGGATGCCGGGGGTGGAACCCAGCCGGCATGGGCCGGCTGCGCCGGGCAAGCAACGCCTACCACTGGGCTATCGCCTCCGCCCCCTGAAAGGAATTTAGAAACTTGGTGCTAGGACGGTTTCTGGGACATGCTTAGAGACCAGAATCCTGGCTTTATTGTCTTTTCTCCTCATTAATTCCAAAGTACATATTGTCTGACAAGCTCCCAAGTTACATGAGATGCTGAGGATGCTTTGCAACATCTAAGGAAATATGTAGTCCTGTTCCACCACCCAAACATGCCACTCATAGCCAAACCCTTAGACATATTACACCCCTTAGCTAACTCACTCTTTAAAACCCTGGGCCTGGACACAGTAGATTGGTTAAAGTGCATCGCCTGACACGCACCCAAAGACTCCAGGTAGGAGTTCTGGCATCACATTGCCCCTGAACATTGCTGGATATGGCCCTGGAAGTCCCCAGACACAACTGGTGTGGCCTTGGGGATCTCCAGCACAGTCTAAGAGTCCCAAGTAGACTCAGAACTCCTGATCACCACTTGTGAAATAAAAACCCTCACCCCAAATGCAGCGTTTGACTTTCCCTTGAGAGTGTCATTTTATTGACACATAATTCACAGGTCATGTAACTCGGCCATTTATAATGAGTGTGTACTGGGTCTGGAGTGGTAGTATAGGAGCTAATGTGCTTGCATTGCATGTGACTGACCCCAGTTCAATCCCTGGCATCACATATGGGTCAGCAAGCACACCAAGGGTGATCCCTGAGCACAGAATCAGGAATAGCCCCTGAGTACTGGGAGATATAAACCCAGAACCCTCCCCCCAAATAAAATTATTTGAAATTAATTGCTTCAGTTTATTTCTTCAGTAGCATAAGTCTCTTTTGTTTTTTATCTACAATCTGCCTGTCCTTGAAATAAGAATTCGGCATTTGATGGAGGCCATTCTCGTATCTCTTTCTGAACCTAAAAGATTTAAATCTAATCCAGGCTTTAATTCTGTAATGCCCTGAGGCTCAGCGTGGCAACAATTCATCCCCAGGTCCCACAGATCAAGTGGCGGTAGGTGTGGCTTAAGGTCCGCGCATTGTCCACACGGAGCACAGACTTGTCAGGGTGCTTCCTGATCTCTGTCCTCCTTGAGGTTTGAACTGAGCAAGAAACCACCTGGGCCTTCCTTTCTATCTGTGGCCCCAGTGTCTTCATCTCCAGTAACAAAAGTCTTTATATTATTATGAAAATTTTGCTGTAATTCAAATAACTAGTAGTCAGGAGGTGTTTAGGAGCTGACAAAACATCTACTTGATGACAAACGTGCTACCTGCTATGCTATCACTCTGGTCTCCCCAAAATAAAGGGTTTTTTTTGTTTGTTTGATTTGGCCACCCCCAATAATGCTCAGAGAGTTACTCACTGCTCTACAGTGAGAAATTACTCTTGCCTGGCTTAGGGATCATATGGGATGCTGGGATTGAACCGGATCAGCTATATACTTTTTTTTTTCCTTTTTCGGTCACACTCCAGCAACACAGGGGTTACTCCTGGCTCTTCACTCAGGAATTACTCCTGGCGGTGCTCAGGGACCATATGGGATGCAGGGCATTGAACCTGGGTCGCTACGGCACAAGGCAAATGCTGTGCTCCACTGTGCTATCACTTCGGCCCCCTCAGCTGTATACTTTTGTGAATATAATTTATTTAGGAGAGAAATGGCAGCCCCACTCCATGAGGGCCACCATTTTCCACATCTTCACTTCCCTCTCGTCAGAACTCCACCCAGCAGAAGAGCCTATTACAACCCACAAGCAGCCATGTGGTTCATCAATAAATGCTGTATTTAGAGGTGACTACAAGTGTATGCCACCCGCACGGCAGAGTCTGGCAAGCCTCCCATGTCGTATTTGATATGCCAAATACCAGTAACAATTATAAACCTCATTCCCATGACCTGATGGAATGGTTTGAGGCTCTTTATGTTCCTGGAGCAGGCAGATGCCCTTGGGCTCTACTAGCATGATACAGGACATACGGAGATGTTACTGGTGCCGATCGAAAGCAAATCGATGATGAACGGGAGAGACAGTGATACAGTGATGAAATAAATATATGACCCAATAATTTTAAATGAGTTTATAGGAGTAATAAAAAATATGGCAATGTATTCAAGCCCAAAATAATCAGAATCAAATAAAGTATATAGTATTCTCAGAAACATATAAAACTGAATTCTGAGAGCAGAACAGGCAAGGAGCTTGCCTTACACGGAGCCTACCCAGGTTTGATTGATCCAAGCCCTAGTGAAAGGAAATATTTCAAAATGTTAGTGAGTAAAGTTTCAGGAGCCAGAGAAATAGCACAGTAGGTAGGGCATTTGCTTTTGTATGCAGCCGACCCAGGTTCAATCCCCTGGCATCCCTATATGGTTCCCCAAGCACCACCAGGAGTAATTCCTGAGAGCAGAGCCAGGAGTAACCCTAAGCAGAGCAGGTTTTTTAGCACAAAGCTCAGGAAAAAAAATGGAGTAAAGTTTCAGTTTTACTTTCTTTTCTTTTTTTCTTTCTTTTTTTTTTTTTTTTATTAAATTGAAAGATGCTCGGTGCTTAGAGTTTTGAGTTTCTACAGTGTTCCAACACGCACCCTCCACCCAAACCCATCTTCCATCACCAATGTTCCCACCTCCCTCCTCCCTCCTGCACCCTCAACCACTTGGGCGGGTTCTGTATGTCATTTCTTTCCTCTTTATATCTCCTTCCAAATAAACTTTCCTGCTCTTCGGGGTGGAATGCAGTGCATTGAAGACATTACTGTTTCACTATTTAGTGGACTGCTGGCGGCCACTTGTGGCCACGCCGACCTGGGCTCAAACTGGTTTTGCTCTGTTCATCTGGTGCGTGAGGCAGTTTCCCACCGTCCGGACAGCGCTTAAAATGGTGGCTAGTGTGATGGGAAGCAGTCTCATCCGGCTCTTCCAGGACCCGAGGCGACAGTCCCACCCCCCAAAAACCCATCTTGCCCTCTAGGGACCCCATAAGTCAGCTGGGCCGGGGCGAAGGCGAGTTCCAGCCTCCCCAGCCGCTTGTGAGGCGCTCTTCATGCTATGGCTGGTGGCCCCAGGGCAAAGCTCCTAGGCAAAGGCCACCAGGCGTTCAAATAAAATGAGGGGGAAAGGGGCGACCACGCCTCCATCTGACAACTTCCCAGTGATTCCCCACTCTTGGTTCCTACCTGGGCTCCGAACTGGTTTTGCTCACCTCATCTGGTCGTGAGACAGTTTCCCCCGCCGGACGCCAAAATGGTGGCTAGTGTGATGGGCAAGTCTCATCCGGCTGCTTCGGGACCCCAGAGGCACTGGGCCCACTCTTTTTGCTTTACTATGATAATTTTTCTTTTAATAAGTTTATTGAGTTAAAATGTATGTACTATTTCAACTCTAAGTCATTCCAGATGTACAACTTGAAGACTTTTGTAAATCCTTAGGAATAAGTAATACTGATATAACTTTAGAACACCTTCGGTGCCAAGATGAAATCCTCAATATCGGGCCCTCCAACCACAAAGCTCCTTCCTGCACCCAGCAACCTCAGGGCAAATCTGCTACTCTCTAAGGCTCGCCCATTCTGAACCTGGGACCAGGAATGCACTCATTTTGTGACTTGCTTTTTTACTGAGAATGTTTTGAGGTGCATTCCTGCTGTAGTTTATATGAATAACTTCCTTTCCTCTTGGAGGTATAACACTCATTGTATGGGACAAATATATCCTATTTTGTTTATTCATTTATCAGTGGATAGATAGTTTGGTTGTTTCTAATTTTTTGCTTTACTAATAGGATTGATGATACTATTAGCATGTATGTACAAATGTTTGTGTGGGACACAAGTTTCATTTCTTCAGAGTATCTACCAGTTGCTGGGTCTATGATAACGCCATGTTTAATCGCCTCCCAGAAAATGCTACCGTTTCCTAAGCCATGCACGATTTTACACTCCTCTCAGCAATGTATCAGGTTTCCCAATATCTGCACATCTTCACCTACCCTTTAAGATCTGTTATCTTAATGATTTTTTTCCTTTTAAATTTTTTTTTTTTTTTATTTCTGGGGGCCACACTCGCAGTCTTCAGAATTCACTTCAGGCTCCCCTTGTTCTGGCGCCCACGCCTGGTGCAGATGTTTGGGACCATATGTATTGGGATCTTCGAAGCCAGAGTCACAGCTGCTAGGCAAGCACCTTAACCTTTGTACTGTCTTTCTAGTGGTGTCCTCCTTCCTTCC